>JASVEL010008189.1:0-60731 GCA_032618575.1 Nicotiana noctiflora | reverse complement strand
CAAGAGTCGAGAGCCTCTAAAGAACATAAGTGTAATAAGGTTTACAACCAAAACTCAATGCGGAAAGGAAATGACAACAAGAAATGAAAAGACAGTCAGAAAGGGAGTCAGGTCCTGCGGACGCTACAGCTACCTCGACTATCCCGCACAATGCCTCCAAGCGGCTACCGGATCAGGTCTGCAGAGAGGTACTTGGATTTGCACACAAGGTGCAGGGAATAAAATGAGTACTGCCTGACTCAGTGGTAATAAACAAGAGTAAGACAGCGTAGATAAGAAATCCACAGTAAAACACAATGTAACGCTATAACCAATTCCCTATAACAGTTCAATATCAATAGTAGAGAGAGCCAACAATATCAACAGCAAGTATAACAACTAGCAGATGTAGCTAATGCAATGCAATGCATGAAATGACCGCTACGGTGCGTAACGCAATCCAATTTGGGTACTCGTGCTCACTGTGGGGGATCAGACTCCGGAGGGGCTCCTACAACCCAAGCACAATATCATGAATATACACTGCGGCGCACAGCCCGATCCACAACCAGTCAGCTAATATGCAAATGCAGCCTCGCGACTCGAAAGTAGTTTTGAAAACTCTTTTATCATTTTTCAGTTGAAAACAGTAAATGTCAAGTTACAGAGATTGGAAATATGATGATAATAGTAATAGCTACGGACTGGTAGTAATCTAGTATGTCAATATCACAGAACAGTGCTAACGATCCTCGCAGGATCCCAATAACTGGCTCACAGCCCATAAATGTACTCGACCATCCGAGAAGGAGGTTCAACGGCTCAGGGGTAGCCAACATCACAATATAGTATTCAACCATCCGAGGAGGAGGTTCAACGGCTCTCGACCCCGCACTCACAGGAAAGTACGTGTCTCGCCGCTATACAACGTCACAAAGTGGTATACCAGGGTTTCGAACCCGCTAGTCATCACCCACATCTATTACTCACCGCAATACGGCTCGACGACTAGTCCACGATGCCCTTGCCACGAGAATCAAGCTCCGCACGCGTAGAATCTGATCAAATATAGTAGAAATACATCAAATTAGGCCGATGGGACGATACCCAGTCAAAACAACTCAATTTACACCAAAATTTACAAAGTTTCCAAAACCCGACTTTCGGTACACTTCTCGAAAAATTAAAAAAGTCACATATTCAGAACCCTCGTCTCAACACGAGTCTAAGCATATAAAATTTACCAAATTCGGACTCCATTTGCCCACTCAAATCAGTGATTTTCTATAATTTAGGCCTAGGGCTAAAATCCCCCTTTAATCTTCCATTTGCAGAGAAATAACCAAGGATTTCATGATAAAATGCTGTAACTAGGCCATAAAACTTACCTCCGACGAATACCCGATGAACTCCCAGCAATCTCCCGTCAATACCTTCTCTTAGAACTCAAAAATGGAGGTTATGGGTACGAGGTTCGCGAATGCACTGTTCTGTTATATTAATATTTTGACTGCCAGGCGACCCTATGCGATCGCAGCCACAGGCTCGCGATCGCGATGAAAAAACTCGGCCGGCTCCCAAAACTACCCTACGTGATCGCGACATGCACCACGCGATCGCACTGCTTCCGACCATATACCCTACGCGATCGCACTGCTTCCAATTCCAGACTTACGCGATCGCACACTTCACCTCGCGAGCGCAGAGCTCCAGGTTTTCCTCCTACGCGATCGCACTCTTGGCATCGCAATCGCGATGCATTACAGCTACACCTTACGCGATCGCATGGCTATCTCCGCGATCGCGGAGGCAAAATAGTTCTGCAATTATTGCAGCAGAAAACAGCAGTGCCTTTGGCACAAATTGGTCCGTTTGGACCCCCGAATTCATCCTGAGGCTCCCGAGACCCCAACGAAAACCACCAACATACTCCAAAACACGATACGAACTTGTTCCAATCATAAAAACACGTCCTTAAACACAGAAATCATCGAATTATAGCGGATTCAAGCCTAGGATTTCATCTAAACTTTCGAAACGAACATTCAATCAAAAATTCGACCAAACGACGTCCGATTGACCAGAAAATTTGCAGACATATCCAAAATCACATGACGAAGCTACAGAAATTGGCAGAATTCCATTCCGACCCTGGATCAAAATCTCACCAACCGTTCGGATTTCGCCAAAATTCAACCTTAGCCAATTCAAGCATATTTCTACACCGGACCTCCAAATTCAATTCCGATCACTCCGCTAAGTCACAAATCACCTCCCAAAACTAACCAAATCATCAAAATTCGATTCCGAGCCCTCTAACTATATAGTCAACTCCAGGTTGACTTTCCAAATTCAAGCTTCCTTCAAAAAGGCTATATGCCTCATTTTCAACCCAAATCACTCCTAACTCACCCGATAGACTCTAATACCGATATGAAAGCATAAAACACATAAATGCAAGGTAATGGGGTGGTAATTCCCGTGACGACGGGCCGGGTCATCACATTCTCCCCCTCTTAAGCAAACGCTCGTCCTCGAGCAGGTCATGAAACATACCTGAAGACTCAAATAAGTGAGGATATCTGCTCCGCATCTCCCGCTCGATCTCCCAGTGGCCTCCTCCACGGGTCGATCTCTCTACTGAACCTTAACTGATGCAATGTCCTTGGATCTCAATCTCCTCGCCTGACGACCCAATATAGATATAGGCTCCACATCATAGGTCAACTCATCATCAAGCTGAATAGTGCTAAAGTCCAACACATGCGATGGGTCGCCAACATATTTCCGGAGCATGGACACGTGAAACACTGGATGAACTCCTGATAGACTGGGTGGCAAAGCAAGCATATATGCCACCTCTCCAATCCTCATGAGGATCTCAAAAGGGTCAATAAACCTCGGACTGAGCTTCCCTTTCTTCCCAAATCTCATGACGCCCTTCATCGGCGAAACCTTCATCAAGACTTTCTCACCCAGAGAATAAGACACATCTCGAACCTTCCGGTCCGCATAACTCTTTTGGCACGACTGAGCTGTGCGAAGTCTCTCCTGAATAACCTTCACCCTATCCAAAGCATCCTGGACTAACTATGTCCCCAACAACCTTGCCTCACCGGGCTCAAACCAACCAATTGGAGATCTACACCGTCTCCCATATAAAGCGTCATACGGCGCCATATGAATACTGGATTGGTAGATGTTGTTATAGGCAAAATCTGTGAGAGGCAAATAATCAGCCCACGAACCACCAAAGTCAATAACACGAGCTCTCAACATATCCTCTAAGATCTAAATAGTACGCTCGAACTGTCTGTCCGTCTGAGGATGGAATGCAGTACTCAACTCAACCTGGGAGCCCAACTCCCGCTGAAATGTCCTCCAGAACTGTGAAGTAAACTGTGTACCTCTATCTGATATAATAGAAACAGGAACTCCATGCAGTCTAACGATTTCCCGAATGAATATCTCAGCTAACCGCTCCGAGGAGTATGTAGTACATACAGGAATGAAGTGAGCTGACTTGGTCAGCCTGTCCACAATCATCCAAACAGAATCAAACTTCCTCGCTGTCTGAGGGAGTCCAGTAACAAAGTCCATAGTGATCCTCTCCCACTTCCACTCAGGAATATCAATGCGCTGAAATACACCATCGGGCCTCTGATGCATGTACTTAACCTGCTGACAGTTGAGGCACCGTGCTACATGTCTGACAATGTCCATCTTCATCTTTCTCCACCAATAATGCTGTTTCAAGTCTTGATACATCTTCGCGGCTCCTGGATGGATAGAATACCGTGAGCTATGGGCCTCCTCCAGAATTAACTCACGAAGGCCATCAACATTGGGCACACATATCCGGCCCTGCATCCTCAGTACGCCGTCATTATCAATGGTGACATCTCTAGCATCATCATGCTAAACTCTGTCCCTAAGGACAGCCAAATGTGGATCATCATACTGGCGCTCACGAATACGATCAAATAGAGAAGACCGAGATACAACACAAGCCAACACTCTGATGGGCTCTGAAATGTCTAGCCTCACTAGCCGATTGGCTAGCACCTGAATATCATAAGCAAACGATCTCTCCTCAGCTGGAATATATGCCAGGCTCCCCATACTGACCGCCTTCCGGCTCAAAGCATCGGCCACCACATTGGCCTTCCCCGGATGATATAGAATAGTAATGTCATAATGCTTAAGCAACTCAAACCATCTCCGCTGTCTCAAATTAAGATCCTTCTATTTGAACAAGTGCTGGAGACTACGATGATCGGTATACACCTCACAGGACACGCCGTACAAATAGTGCCTCCAAATTTTCAAGGCATGAACAATGGCGGCTAGCTCCAAATCATGAACAGGATAGTTCTTCTCATGTGGCTTCAGCTGCCGAGAAGCATAAGCAATCACCTTACCTTCCTGCATCAACACACAACCTATCCCCACTCTCGAGGCATCACAGTAAACAGTATATGAACCTGAAGCTGATGGCAATACTAACATTAGAGTTGTGGTCAAAGCTATCTTGAGCTTCTGAAAGCTCTCCTCACACTCATCCGACCACACGAATGGTGCACCCTTCTGAGTTAACTTAGTCAAAGAAGAAGCAATGGATGTAAATACCTGAATAAACCGGCGATAATATCCCACTAAGCCAAGAAAGCTCCTGATCTCTGTAGCTGAGGACGGGCTAGGCCAACTCTGCACCGCCTCTATCTTCTTCGGATCAACCTGAATACCATCATGAGACACCACATGACCCAGAAATGCTACTGACTCGATCCAATAATCGCACTTGGAGAATTTAGCATACAACTTCTCCTCCCTCAATCTCTGCAACACAATACTCAAATGCTGAGCATGCTCCTCCTGACTACGGGAGTAGACTAAAATGTCATCAATGAACACAATCGCAAACGAATCCAAATAGGGCCTGAACACACTGTTCATCAGATGCATGAATGTTGATGGGGCGTTGGTCAGCCCAAAGGACATCACAAGGAACTCATAGTGGCCATATCCGGTCCTGAATGCTGTTTTCATAATATCAGAGCCACTGATCTTCAGCTGATGATAGCCTGAACGAAGATCAATCTTAGAAAACACCCTCGCACCCTGTAACTGATCAAACAAATCATCAATGCACGGTAGAGGGTACTTGTTCTTCACTATTACTTTGTTCAATTGCCTATAATCAATACACATTCGCATGGAACCATCATTCTTTTTAATAAATAACACCGGTGCACCCCACGGGACACACTAGGGCGGATGAAACCCTTATCCAGAAGCTCCTGAAGCCGCTCTTTCAACTCTTTCAACTCAGCCGGTGCCATCCGATAAGGAGGAATAAATGTGGGTTGAGTGCCCGGCACCAGGTCAATGCCAAAATCAATATCCCTGTCCGGCGGCATGCCGGCAGGTCTGAGGGGAATACATCTGGAAAATCCCTCACCAAAGGTACGGAATCAATGCTAGGAGACTCAGCTCCCACATCTCTCACAAATGCTAAGTACGACAAACACCCTTTTTCAACCATCTTTTGAGCCTTTAAGAACGAAATGACACGGCTAGGGATGAAATCCGTCGAACCCCGCCACTTGATCCGAGAAATACTAGGAATGGCCAACGTAACTGTCTTAGCATGACAGTCCAATATAGCATGGTACGGAGACAACCAGTCCATACCCAATATCACATCAAAGTCCACCATCCCCAACAATAACAAATCTGCCAGGGTCTCCAAACACCCGATAGAAATAACACAGGGTCTATAGACATGATCTACAACAATCGTATCACCCACGGGGGTTGGATACATGAACGGGTAAATCAAGACTACCACGAGTCGCACCCAAATAATGTGCAAAATAAGAGGACACGTATGAATATGTGGACCCCGGATCAAATAGAACAGAGGCATCTCTGTGACAGACAGAAATGATACCTGTAATCACTGCATCGGAGGCAAGTGCATCACGCGTGTCGGGGAGTGCATAGAATCGTGCCTGGCCTTCACTGGATCTCTCTTTGCCTCTGGGGCGACCACGAGAAGACTGACCTCCACCTCTACTAGCCTGAGATGGTGCTGAAGAGGAGGGCTGATCCCTCTGCTGAGCCCTGTCCCTACGGAGTCGAGGGCACTGCCTCCTCATATGGCCAAACTCACCACACTCATAACAGCCACCTAATGCTGGAGAAGGGGACCGAAGGGAACCCCTCGCCGCAGAAGAACCCTGGGCTGAAGAAGTAGGTGCTGCACTCTGGGCTGGGAGGGCACTAAGTGAAGACTGGCCCTGCTGGAATCCCTGTCGACCACGACCAGAAGAACCTCCGCTCTGCTCAGAGCGGCCTGAATGGGAAGGTCTAGATGAGAGACCTCTGCCCTGCTAAAAATGCCCTCTAGATGGAGCACCACTGAAGCTACTAGAACCACGAGGCCTCTTGGCCTCCCGCTCCTCCCTCTCTCGACGACGATCCGCCTCAATGGAGTGTGCCATATCAACAACCTGCTCAAATGATGACGATATGACTCTCTCTCTGGTCATAAGAATGCGGATGGAGTAGTTGAGGCCATCGATGAACCTCCTGATCCTCTCCCTATCAGTAGGGATCATCCATGTGGCATGCCTAGCCAACTGCGTGAATCTAAGCTCATACTAGGTTACTGACATGTCGCCCTGAACCAACCACTCAAACTGGCGACGAAGCTCCTTGCGACGGGACTGAGGTACATACTTCTCTAGAAAGAGAGTAGAAAACTGCTGCCAGGTGAGAGGTGCTGCTCCTGCAGGCCTACGCCTCTCAAACTCCTCCCACCAATAAAATGCGGGACCAGTAAACTGAAAGGTAGTGAATGAAACTCCGCCGGACTCAAGAATACCGGCTGTACGTAGCATCCTCTAACACTTATCTAAGAAACCCTGGGCATCCTCGCCCTCAGCGCCACTGAAATGGGGTGGCTGGAGTCTACCAAACCTCTCTAGACGACGCTGATCATCGTCGGGCATGGCCTGAACCATATGCTCTGGAGCTGGTGCAGTTGGAGGATAACTGGTGCAACCACCTGAGCGGGGACCGCCTCTGGCATCTGAAGTTCCTGAACAACCTACTCAGGTATGCTAGCTGCAAGGGTCTGCTGACCACCCCCTGTCTGAGATGTCACTGCAGTAGCGGTAGCTGATACTACCAGAGCCAATCCGGAACACACCGATAATATCTGGGCAAGAGTCTCCTGAAGACCAGGAATAGCAATAGATACAGTCTAGGCCTGAACTAGGGCTGCTGGAGCATCAATCACTGGGGGCTGCTCCTGAACAGGTACAACGGGCGGGTCAGCTGGCACTGCCTCAGCTGCCCTACCTCTACCTCTAGCACGACCGCGCCCACGACCTCTGGCAGGTGGTAATGGAGGTCGTCCACATCGTCCCGATGCTCGAGTTCTCGCCATCTGCGAGAGAATAGAATATAGAAGTTCAGCTCTCAGAACAACAAGATCGCACGATAGAGTTCAAGAATGTGAAGTGTTTCCTAAAGGTTCCCACCCTCCCGAGGATAAGAACAGGCGTCCCCGTACCGATCCACAAGAATCTACTAACCGGCTCAAGACTCATGAGGCCTAGTAAACCTAGGCTCTGATACCAACTTGTCACGACCCCAAACCCGGTCGTGATGGCGCCCAGCACACTACTAAGCCAGCCCGACCAGTCAACAACAATTACGGAGCTATGAGCTCATTTATCCAATTTAAACATAACAATTATAAGTCAACCTTTATAGAAATACCAAGCTAGGGAACCAAGTCCCAAAATAGTATAACTCCCCAAGACCGAGGGGTCAAGAGTCAAGAGCCTCTACAGATAGCATAAGTGTAATAGTGTTTTACATGATACCAAGTGCGGAAAGAAATAGAAAATACGAAATCAAAAGACGGTAGGAAGGAATATCGGGTCTTGCGGACTCTGCAGCTACCTCGATTATCCTACTGAAGTCGCCTCGAACAGCTACCGGATCAGGACTGCTGAGAGGTACCTGGATCTGCACATAAGGTGCAGGGAGTAAAATGAGTACTGCCAGACTCAGTGGTAATAAACAGGGGTAAGACAGCGTAGACAAGAAATCCACAATAAAGCAGTATGTAAAGTTGTAATCAAATACCCTGTAACAGAACCAATATCAACTGTACCTGTACCAACAAGTACGAGCAAAACAGTATAACAACTACGAGATGTAGCTAAATGCAATGCAATGCATGATATAACCGCTACGGCGTGTAGCCCGATCCAAATTTGGTACCCGTGCTAACTGTGGGGGTTCAGACTTCGGAGGGGCTCCTACAGCCCAAGCACAAAATCATGAATATACGCTGCGGCGCGCTGTCCGATCCACTACTAGTCAGCTAATATGCAAATGCAGCCTCGTAGGCTCAAAAGTAGTTTTGAAAACACTTTTATCATTTTTTAGTTGAAAACAGTAAATATCAAGTTCCAGAGATTGGAAATATCATGATAACAGTAATAGCTACGGACTGGTAGTAAAACTAGCATGTCAATATCACCGAACAATAATAACGATCCTCGTAGGATCTCAATAACTGGCTCATGGCCCATAAATGTACTCAACTATTCGAGAAGGAGGTTTAACGGCTCAAGAATAGCCAATATCATAATACAGTATCAACAGGTCGAACTAAGCCATAGTCCCCAAATCACAATCGACCCCGCACTCACAAGAGAGTACGTGTCTCGCCGCTATACAACATCACAAAGTGGTATACCGGGGTTTCGAACCCGCTGGTCATCACCCATATCTATTACTCACCTCAATACGGCTCGACGACTAGTCCGCGATGCCCTTGCCACGATAATCAAGCACCGCACGCGTAGAATCTGATCAAATATAGTATAAATACATCAAATTAGGACGATGGGACGATACCCAGTCAAAACAACTCAATTTACACCAAAATTTACAAAGTTGCCAAAACTTGACTTTCGGTACGCTTCTCGAAAAATTAATAAAGTCACATATTCAGAACTCTCGTCTCAACACGAGTCTAAGCATATAAAATTTACCAAATTCGGACACCATTTGCCCACTCAAATCAGTGATTTTCTATAATTTAGGCCTAGGGCTAAAATCCCCCTTTAATCTTCCATTTACAGAGAAATAACCAAGGATTTCATGATAACATGCTGTAATTAGGCCATAAAACTTACCTCCGACGAATACCCGATGAATTTCCAGCAATCTCCCATCAACACCTTATCTTAGAACTCAAAAATGGAGGTTATGGGTATGAGGTTCGCGAATGGACTGTTCTGTTATATTAATATTTTGACTGCGAGGCGACCCTATGCGATCGCAGCCACTGGCTCGCGATCGCGATGAACAAACTCGGCCGGCTCCCAAATCTACCCTACGTGATCGCGACATGCACCACGCGATCGCACTGCTTTCGACCATATACCCTACGCAATCGCATACGACCTCACGCTATCGCACTGCTTCCAATTCCAGACTTACGCGATCGCACACTTCACCTCGCGATCGCAGAGCTCCAGGTTTTCCTCCTACGCGATCGCACTCTTGGCATCGCGATCGCGATGCAATACAGCCACACCTTACGCGATCGTATGGCTATCTCCGCGATCACGGAGAGCAAAATAGTTCTGCAATTATTTCAGCAGAAAACAACAGTGCCTTGGGCTCAAATTGGTCCGTTTGGACCCCCGAATTCATCCCGAGGCTTCCGGGACCCCAACGAAAACCACCAACATACTCCAAAACACGATACGAACTTGTTCCAATCATAAAAACACGTCCTTAAACACATAAATCATCGAATTATAAAGGATTCAAGCCTAGGATTTCATCTAAACTTCCGAAACTAACATTCAATCAAAAACCCGACCAAACGACGTCCGAATGACCTGAAAATTTGCGGACATATCCAAAATCACATAACGAAGCTACAGAAATTGTCAGAATTCCATTCCGACCCCGGATCAAAATCTCACCTATCGTTCGGATTCGCCAAAATTTCAACCTTCGGCATTTCAAGCCTAATTGAGCTCGGACCTCCAAATTCAATTCCGATCGCTCCGCTAAGTCACAAATCACCTCCCGGAACTAACCAAATCATCAGAATTCGATTCCGAGCCCTCTAACTAAATGGTCAACTCCAGGTTGACTTTCTAAATTCAAGTTTCCTTCAAAAAGGCTAAAAGCCTCATTTTCAACCCAAATCACTCCTAACTCACCCGATAGACTCTAACACCAATATGAAAGCATAAAACACATAAATGCAAGGTAACGGAGTGGTTATTACCATGACAACGGGCCGGGTCGTCACATCCTGATGCAAGTAAGAAAATTGAAGAGTAGAAGTTCACAATTGAAAGCTATTCAAAGCTTTGCTTTTGAAAATTAAATTTTTTGAGTTTATTAGTTGTTTGGGTTGAGTGTTGTTGTAATTGATTAGAAATATCATAAGGAGTTCAAACTTTCAATTTGAAGTGATTTTGAGTTGATTTGAACAACATTTGAGTTAAATTTTAGAGAAAACGCAAGGAAGAAGATGCAGACAGTTTTTTGTATAATTATGTATAATCTTGTATAATAGTGTATATGGGTGTATAAATGCATATTATAAACTATTATACGCTTTTATACACATTTATACAAGCGTCTGTAGACGAACCTCTTCCACGATTTTCAGTTACAATTCTTGTTCAAAACAGTTCAAATCTCCATTAAATGACTTCAAATTTTATATACAACCTCCTCATACTATTTCTAACAATTCTAAATAACACTCAATCTAAATTTCTCACAAAATCAAATTCGAAATCTAAACCCACATATTTAAGCTTGTTAAAATCTAATTTTTACCATTTAAATAGATTTGGTTTGTTGAACTAATATTTGAGTTATAATTGCTGATTCGAAAATTAACTTAAAAGCTTGAGCAATCTTTTTTAAAAATTGAATAGTAATTTTGAGAATTTGTTGTAGTTGGATGTAGAATCTTAGCCTATTAGTTTTGGGTTAGTTAGTTGTAAATTGAAATATGGGCTATAAAATTGAAAAGTAGGAATCTCAGTTGTTAATATGTGAAATTTTCCCTAAAAATGATAAGAAAAGTTAGGAAAAGAGAGGAAGCACAATCAAGAAAAACGAAAAAAAGAGGTGGCTACTTTCTATAATTTGCCATGAACACGAGTAGGGCTGTGTATGGATCGGATCGGATAGGATTTAGCACATTTTGGATTCGGAGTTCAGATTCTAGAAAATACAATCCGAATCCGAATTAATATCGGATAAGATTTTAAATTTTGGATCGTATCGGATTTTAGAATTTCGGATCGGATTATTTGTCTCAAAGTTGCAAACTTGTATGTATATTTTCTTTGCAAAAGAGATAATACAATAAGAAAAATTCATGTTTCTGCAATTATGAGAATATTATGGTGCCAATATAGCTAAATCCATCAATTGTAAAGGTAATAACTTGGATGAAAATGTAAAGAAAGTATTAACTATCCGAAATTAAAGTTTAATATTTATACATACACTAATCGTTTTGGATTTCGAATCGGATTAGATTAAAATTATATCAATTCGAATCTGATCCGAATTTCAAAATTTTAATAAACAAAATCCGAAATCCGATTCAATACAAAATTGAACGGATCAATTCGAATTTCGAATATCCGATCCAAATGAACAGCCCTAAACATGATTATCCTTTATTTGCTTTCCGTGTTGAAGTCTCAACTAGTTCTAATTCGCACCTTTGTATGGAATATTATAGAATATTACCAACCAACAAGGGTGGTGGTTGAGTGATAAATACTCATTCATTCTTAACTAGAGGCCTTGGGTTCAAGTCCCTCGATATGGAGTCGTCTTGGTTGGGAGCGCTTTATCCCAAATATGAGTCTTCCCGGCATAAATTCGATTTTAGTCAGGCACTAATATGAGTACCAAACAACGAATTAGAAATTATAAAAAAAAAAAAAAGGAACCTTACTAATTTATTTATTTTATTCTTATAGTCGACCTGAAATCTTAAACTACGAATAGAGGTCATATCCATCCGACTACAAATCTTGATGATAATTATAATTACACTTCCCACTATCTTACACTCAAATCATACTTAAAACAAACTTTTATGGGAGGGCCCAAGTGTTCCAATTCGAATATGATCTTATCATCATAATGATGAATTGAAATAAAGTATGAAAACGATGGAGTATATTTGAATTCAATTATGTTCTGTACTTATGATATAAAACAAGTTATATATATTTTCATCGATAAGTTATTTAATTATGGATAAAATAGAAACTAAAAATGAAAAATTTCATTCTTTACGATAAAAAGATAATAAACATGCTAAATTATGAAATAAACATACTAAACGAACTAATTAGTGATAACAATTTATGTAAACATATATATATATTATGTATTTATTAAATTAATAAACATCAAAACTAAATTTGTTTACTGTTATTTTATCTAGAGTATAGAACAACATGGAGTACTTCTTTATCAACTAAATCGTGGACTTTTTCTCTCCCTCGAAAGCAAATACCTAACAATTTTTTTTCCTCTAGGGTGTAAGGTACCCGCATTACAGCCTCACGGTATCCGGATTCGCGCCGCATAGCCATTCATGGGAATGCACTATCTACCAAAGATTTTTCTATACCTAAGGCTCGAACTCGAGGTCTCTAATTAAGGGAGGAACAGTCTCATTCATTGCATCTTGTCGTTTATGCTACCTAACAACTTGTGATTCTTAAAATTTCAGACCTTTAATTTCAAATTCAAATATTATTAATTATTGTATTCTCTCTCCCTCCGTCTAATATTGAGCCAGCTTAGACTTTTAGGGACCCTTTGGTTTAATATTAAATTATAATCCTATCATTTACAAATCCAACCCATAATTAAATTTAAATTTTGAATCTATTTTTTACCAACGTCGAGAGAAGAATATATCAAATATTTGTTAGAAGAATAGTGGATAATGCTGAGTAATCTCATAATCATTTACGCATGCAGAGTGTGTCCTGTAAAAGTTTTTTTCTTCCAACCGTTTCTCTTGGCGCTCGTTTAGGTGAATCTACTAACGTGCGCTTCTCATCGGAATAGGAGGGCGAACGTGCGCTTCTCATCGGAATAGGAGGGAGAGGAAGACCACGGAAGCGGGTGAATAAGCAAATGATTACGGATCCCAAGCTGCTCGAGGAACTGAAAATAGAAACAGGAAGTGAAAAATTACCGGGTGGAGGAAATCTCCATGGATCTGCTGCAAAGCAAACAACAATGGATAAGGAAAATCAATCGAACAAACAGGAATTGGAGGTCACGCCTATAACTGGGAAGGGGAAATAAATTGCGGATATGAATGAATCAAGCACATGCAGGTAGAGGCGGACCCAGAATTTGAAGGTGATGGGGGCACTATTATTTTTGTCATAGTCATGATTCATGCGAGTTATTAGCTACAAAGTTTGACATGTAAATCTCTTAAGACTTTGATGATTATGATAAGTGCTAAGCTTCAATTTTTAATATAGAGTAGAGTTTGAGATTTGTTTAGGGAGAAATTTTATCATAAGAAAGGGGGTTTTGGGCGGAAACTAAAAAAAAAACCCGAAACTAAAGGAAAAAAGCCAAAAAAGAAATTTGGACTTATAGCTCTTTCAAGTAAAATCGAAGTTGCTGTTGCAGCAAGGAATCGAACCCCTGTATCCAAGCATAAGAGCAACTCTAAGTTGCTGTTCAGACATGTGCCCCAAAGGGGCCTTTAAGAATGACAGTGCCTAATATAATATATAACTGTTTCTCCATTTATACAGCCTATATATATATATATATATATATATATATATATACATATTTTTTTCCGAGCTTAACGGGTGCTAGTGACCCTCTACCTTCCACCTAGGTTGGCCCTGTGACGACCCAAAGGGTCATCACTTGTTTTATTAATCATTTCGAGCTTCTGAGGTCTTGAAAACCACATTTATAGTAGCCTCGATTTGCGTGCACAGTTCGGCCGCGAAGTTGGAAAATTTTTATGTTGAAATATGTGAAATATGTGAAAAATATGAAGAATTTTGATATTAATATTGATATGGTTGACTTTGGTCAACATTTTTGGTAAACGGACCGGACCCGTGATTTGACGGTCTCAGAAAATCCGTAGAAAAATATGGAAATTGGGCGTATTCTCGGAATTGAAATCCGAGGTCTAGAACCCCGGTAAAAGAATTTTTCTGTTAAATTGTTTTCTGAAAATGTTTAGGGAAAATGAAACTGAATTTTGATTAAAAAGTATTGGTATCGGGCTCGTATTTTGGTTCCGACGCCCGGTACAAGTCATATATATTGGTTAAGCGCTTCCTGTAAAGTTTGGTTGAAAACGGGCGTCGTTTGACATGTTTCGGTCTTAAATTGGAAATTTTGGAAATTATGAAATTTGAAAGAATTCTTGAGTTTTAAGGCTCAATTCATTGATTTTGATGTTATTTTAGCGGTTTGATCGCGCGAGCAAGTTCGTATGATGTTTTTGAGTTAGTGTGCATATTTGGTTTGGGGCCCCGAGGGCTCGGGAGTGTTTCGGAGTTGGTTCGGGGTGTTTTTGGACTTAGGAAACTGGTAGAATTTCTGCAATTTTTACACAGACGTTTTACTCTACGTGATCGCGGCTTTGTGCACGCGATCACACTGACTTGACAAATTACTCAACGCAATCGCATCCTGCTGCACGCGATCGCGTAGCTTCTGTTCTTCTTCAACGTAATCGCGACCCTGTTCACGCGATCGCGTAGTACAAACAAGCCACCCCAGTGAACTTCCTCCACGCGATCGCAGCACTGTCCAGCCACCCCAGCGAAATTCTTCTACGCGATCGCAGCACTGACCACGCGATCGCGTAGTGTTGAACATTTGCCTTCCGCGATCGCGACCCTATTCACGTGATCGCGTAGAACAAAATCGTTGCCCACTGAATTTAATCCCAAAACAGAACAGAAACGGGATAAAAATCCGATTTCTGTTCAACTATCTTCTCCACAGCTCCTTGGACGATTTTTGAGCGATTCTTCATCAAACTTCTTGGGTAAGTGATTCTTAACTCCTTTTCTTCATTTTCCATCAATATTATTTGAATTCCTAAGCCTAATTAGGTGTAAATGGGTAGAAAAATTGAGAATTTAGTATAGTAAGGGTTTTCAAAGAATTTGCGATCTAGACCTCGTTTTGGAGTCGAACTTAAGAACAAATTGTATATTTGAACTCATGGAGGATTGGGTGAACTTATTTTTGGTTCGAAACTTGAGTTTCGATTATGTGGGCCCGGGGTCGATTTTTACTATTCCGAGCAGAATGTTGTAAAAATCATATTTAGCAATATGAACTAGTTTGTTAAGTAGAATTGATGATATTAAATCAATTGTGTATAGATACGATTGGATTGGAGTCAAATTCGAAAGGAAAAGGCATTGCTACGGATTGAATCGTTCGTAAACTTTCGAGGTAAGTGTTTGTTCTATCCTAGTTTGAAGGAATATGAATTTAGTTGTGTATGAATTGTTGATTAAGAGTTATTGGTGTCACACCGGTAATGGAGATAAATTGTTGAATTATTATCAATTATTGGTTCAAAATCGGTAATTATAAATATTTATGAATTGGGATCGTGTGGCGCACCGACCACTTATATGATAAGAAATGGGATCGTGTGGCACGCCGACCACAAAGTGATTTAAAATCTTGGTATTGGCCATAGTTGCCGGTAGCCTATTGATATATTTGGGAGCGGGTGGTACGCCTACCACAAGGTATAATTTATTGATACAATTGGGAGCGGGTGGTACGCCTACCACAAGATATTTATTGATATAATTGGGAGCGGGTGGTACGCCTACCACAAGATATAATTTACTGTTACAGTTGGGAGCGGGTGGTACGCCTACCACGAGATATGAAATGAAAAAGGAATTGAGACATGAAAGTAAGATTTATTTTGTTGACTAGATTACTCTGGATATTATGAGTTATTGACTGTTATTTCAGAGCAGAGTCTTTCCTTATAAATGTTTTGTATATGTATATATATTGCAACTGTACAGGTTTATGTGGGTGACTGGCCTTAGTCTCGTCACTATTTCGCTGGGATAGGCCAGACACTTACCAGCACATGGGGTCGGTTGTGCTGATACTACACTCTGCGCTCTTTTTGCGCAGATACAGGTTACGGACAGCAGCATGTGACAGTAGCAATTGTGGATATTCCGACTACGGAGACTACGAGGTAGCTTTGCAGGCATCCGCAGGACCCGTTGTCTCTTCTGTCTATGTATTTCATTACGTTATCTCATGTATTCGAGATAAACAGCTTATATTTTCTTTCACACCATTATGTGTATTATTCTTAGAAGTTCGTGAGTATTGTGACACCAGTCTTGGGTAGTGTATCATGTTTGGGTTTCTTTATCATATTTGATAAGATTGACAAAGTCTTCCGCTAAGATTAATTATTCCGCTGTAATTTATATGTTTTAAATTTTAAAGTCTTAATAAGAGTTTGGTAACTAATGAAAATGTAAGTAATATTTGGCTTGCCTAGCTTCCACTAGTAGGCGCCATCATGACTCCCGATGGTGGGAAATCCGGGTCGTGACAAGTTGGTATCAGAGCCCTAGGTTGCATAGGTCTCACAACTCACGAACAACCTTAGTAGAGTCTGAAGGATCGGTACGGAGACATCTGTATTTATCCTCCAGAGGCTACAGAGTTAGGAAAATATTCCCTTTATTCTTTCCAGTCGTGCGACTTGATCTTTCAAATGTTAATTGAACTTCTACTCTGTTCTTCCGTAGATGGTAAGGACATGTGCATCTTCATCTACTGATCAGCAGCCCGAGGTCCCAGCAACGGCAGCTCCCGCTAGGGGTAGAGGCTGAGGTCGAGGTCCTCCTAGAGGCCAAGGTAGGGGCAGAGCTCAGCCCCGAGCAGCGGCCCAAGTGACAGAACCCCAGGCTCACATCGAGGAGGAGGTTCCGGTCCCAGCAGCTCCAGTAGGCCCAGCTCAGGTCCCAGGAGGAGTTATGTTTTCACCGGATCTTCACGATGCTTTGGTCCGGATAGCAGGTTTTATGGACAATATCACCAAAGCAGGTTTATTACCAGTAGCACCAGCCACTTCTCAGGCTGGAGGAGGTAATCAAACTCCTGCTACGCGCACTCCGGAGCCAGTAATTCCACAGGCTCAGGTTCCTGTGATTCATCCAGTTGAGGCAGCTTCGTCTAATGATGGTGCAGCTATGTTCGCTGACGCGTTATGGAGATTGGACAGGTTGACCAAGCTGTTTACTACCATATTCAATGGCACTCCTTCAGAGGATCCACATGATTTCCTATATGGCTGCCACGAGGTTCTCCGTACTATGGGCATTGTGGAGACTAATGGTGTGGACTTTGCTACTTTTCGATTATCTGGTTCTGCCAAGACTTGGTGGAGGGATTATTGTCTATCCAGGCCAGCGAGATCATCATCTTTGACTTGGGGGCAATTTGCAGAATTGTTCTTGGAAAAGTTCCTTCCAGCAACTCAGCGGGAGGCTCTGCGCAGGCAATTTGAGCGTCTTTATCAGGGTTCTATGTCGGTCACACAGTACGAGACTAGGTTCGTGGACCTGGCTCGTCATGCTATTATCATACTTCCCACAGATCGGGAAAGGGTGAGAAGGTTTATTGATGGCTTGAATCGGCCAATTCGACTACAGATGGCTTTGGGGGCAGGAACTGAAATCACTTTTTAGGAGGCGGCTAATGCGACCCGCCGGATCGAGATGGCTCTATTACAGGGAGAAGGTCATGGGTCGGATAAGAGGCCCCGTGATTCAGGCAGATTCAGTGGTACCTCGTCTGGAGGTAGAGATTCTCATTGTACAGGTCATCCGCCTAGGCCTTATCAGTCAGCTCTTCGGGTTTCTCACGATGCTTCCAGTGGTCGTAATCCTCAGCCATATTATTATGATCAGCAACCTATCAGCGTACCACCACTTCGCTATTTTCAGCAGCCGAGGGCTTGTTTTACGTGCGGTGATCTTGGGCACGTTGCAAAGTATTGCCCTCGAGCTTCCGACAGATCTCTGCCGCAGGGTTCTCGTGCCATGATTCAGGCCCCAGTTCCCCCACAGCCTGCCCAGCCAGCTAGAGGCGGAGGTAGAGGATATAGAGGTGGAGGTAGAGGTCGTAGAGGTGGAGCTCGGACCGATAGAGGTAGAGACCGGCCAGACGGTGATCGTCCTAGAGATCCTGCTCAGGTTGGTGGGGCTCGGCCCGATGTTATGCACTTCCCGCCGGACCAGAGGCTGAGTCTTCTGATGCCGTCATTACGGGTATTATTTTGGTTTGTGATAGAAAGGCATCGACATTATTTGACCCCGGGTCTACATATTCGTACGTGTCTTCCTATTTTGCACCGTACTTGAATCAACCTAGTGATCCACTGAGTGTTCCTATTCATGTGTCTACACCCTGGCGATTCTATTGTGGTTGATCGAGTTCATCGGTCATGTATTATAGTAATTGAGGGTCTCGAGACCCGTGCTTGATTTATTGCTCCTAAATATGGTGGACTTTGATATTATATTAGGCATGGGTGGCTATCTCCATATCATGCTATTTTAGATTGCCATGCCAAGGCTGTGACCATAGCTCTGCCAAATTTGCCTCGTATAGAGTTGAAAAGAATTTCGAGGTCATACTAGTCGTAATGTTATTTCTTATGTTAAGGCTCGGCGTATGGTTCGCGAATTTCTGAAGTATTTCCTTCGGACTTGCCGGGTATGCCGCCCGATAGGGACGTTGACTTTTGCATTGACTTGGCTCCGGGCACTCGACCCATTTCCATTCCCCCATATCGTATGGCTCGCGAAGTTAAAAGAATTGAAGGAGCGGTTGCGGGATTTACTTGAAAAGGGTTTCATTAGACCCGGTGTTTCGCCGTGGGGTGCACCGGTATTATTTGTAAAGAAGAAAGATGGTTCGATGAGAATGTGCATTGACTATCGACGGTTAAACAAGGTGACTATCAAAAATAAATATCCACTTCCGCAAATTGATGATTTATTTGACCGGCTTCAGGGTGCCAAGGTATTTTTAAAGATAGATTTGAGATTTGGCTATCATCAACTGAAGATTAGGGCATCTGATGTCCCTAAGACAGCGTTACGCACTCGGTATGGACATTATGAATTTTTGGTCATGTCTTTTGGGTTGACAAATGCTCCAACAGCTTTTATGGAATTAATGAATCGGGTGTTCCAGCCTTATTTAGACTTGTTTGTAATAGTCTTCATTGATGACATATTAATATATTCCCGCAGTCAGGAGGAGCATGCGCAACATCTCAGAGTGGCCTTGCAGACTCTGAGAGATAGCTAACTATATGCAAAATTTTCAAAGTGTGAATTTTGGCTAAGCTCAGTTGCATTCCTGGGACATATTGTGACGGCAGCAGGTATTCAAAATGATCCTGAAGAAAATTGAGGCAGTCAAGAACTGGCCTAGACCGACATCAGCCACAAATATTCGAAGTTTCTTGGGGTTAGCGGGTTATTATCGCCGATTTGTAGAGGAATTTTCATCTATTGCAACCCCACTGACCAGATTGACCCAGAAAGGTGTTCAATTTGAATGGTCCGATGAATGTGAGGCGAGCTTTCAAAAGCTCAAGACAGCCTTAACCACATCACCGGTATTGGTTTTACCCACAGGTACGGGACCTTATACTGTTTATTGTGATGCTTCCCGTATTGGACTTGGTGCAGTGTTAATGCAGGATGGTAAGGTTATTGCCTATGCTTCGAGGTAGTTGAAGATTCATGAAAAGAACTATCCAGTGCATGATCTAGAATTGGCGGCGATTATTCACGCATTGAAGATCTGGAGGCATTATTTGTATGGTGTAGCATGTGAAGTATACACCAATCATAAGAGTCTTCATTATTTGTTTAAGCAGAAAGAGTTGAATTTGAGGCAGAGAAGGTGGCTAGAATTGCTAAAAGATTATGATGTCACCATTTTATATCATCCGGGAAAAGCAAACGTGGTGGCCGACGCATTGAGTAGGAAGTCAGCCAGTATGGGCAGTCTTGCTTATATTCCAGTCAATCAGAGATCACTTGCTTTGGATGTTCAGTCCTTGGCCAACCGATTTGTGAGGTTGGATATTTCTGAGCCTAGTCGAGTACTAGCTTGCACGATCACTCGCTCTTCATTATTGGAGCGTATCCGCGATCAACAATATAATGATTCTTATTTATGTGACCTTAGAGATACGGTTCATCGAGGAGGTGCTAAACATGTCACCTTAGATGCTGATAGGATCCTGA
Organism: Nicotiana noctiflora; assembly: GCA_032618575.1. NCBI lineage: Eukaryota > Viridiplantae > Streptophyta > Magnoliopsida > Solanales > Solanaceae > Nicotiana > Nicotiana noctiflora. The sequence continues at coordinate 40,320 of JASVEL010008189.1, read as the reverse complement.
GGATGCAAGGGCGCATTTGTGTGCCAAATATTGATGGGCTTAGAGAATTGATTCTAGAAGAAGCTCACAGTTCGCGGTATTCTATTCATCCAGGCGCAGCGAAAATGTATCGAGATTTGCGTCAACATTATTGGTGGCGCAGAATGAAAAAGGATATTGTGGCATATGTGGCACGGCGTCTTAATTGTCAGCAGGTTAAGTATGAACATCAGAGACCTGGCGGTTTATTTCAGAGAATTGAACTTCCTGAATGGAAGTGGGAGCGAATCACGATGGATTTCGTTTCTGGACTTCCGAAGACTCGGAAGAAGTTTGATGCTGTTTGGGTGATTGTTGATAGGCTGACCAAGTCAGCTCATTTTGTTCCTATTGCCACTACCTATTCATCCGAAAGGTTAGCTGAGATTTATATCAGGGAGATCGTTCGCCTTCATGGCGTGCCAATCTCTATTATTTCAGATCGAGGTGCACAGTTTACCTCACATTTCTGGAAGGCGGTTCAACGAGAGTTAGGCACGCAAGTTCAGCTAAGTACAGCCTTTCATCCCCAGACGGTAGTCAGTCCGAGAGGACTATTCAGATACTGGAAGATATGCTACGGGCGTGTGTTATTGATTTTGGAGGTTCGTGGGATCAATTTCTGCCTTTGGCAGAGTTTGCTTATAATAATAGTTATCAATCGAGCATCTAGATGGCTCCTTATGAAGTATTGTATGGTAGGCGGTGTCGTTCTCCGGTTGGATGGTTTGAACCGGGAGAAGCTCGGTTATTGGGCACAGATTTAGTTCAGGAGGCCTTAGATAAGGTCAAGATTATTCAAGATAGGCTTTGCACGGCTCAATCCAGGCAAAAGAGCTATGCAAATCGCAAGGTTCGAGATATAGATTTCATGGTTGGGGAGCGAGTATTTCTCCGAGTGTCGCCTATGAAGGGAGTGATGAGATTTGGAAAGAAGGGCAAACTTAGCCCAAGGTTTATTGGGCCATTCGATATTCTTGATCGTGTGGGAGAGGTGGCATATAAACTTGCCTTGCCACCTAGCTTATCAGCTGTACATCCAGTGTTTCATGTGTCCATGCTTCGAAAATATTACGGCGATCCGTCGCACGTGTTAGATTTCAGCACTGTCCAATTGGACAAAGATTTGTCCTATGAGGAGGAGCCGGTAGCTATCCTAGATCGGCAGGTTCGACAGTTGAGGTCGAAGAGTTTTCCTTCGGTGCGAGTTCAGTGGAGGGGTCAGCCTCCTGAGGCATCGACCTGGGAGTCTGAGTCTGATATGCAGAGCCGATATCCTCATCTATTCCTTGACTCGGGTACTTTTTTCTTTTGTCCGTTCGAGGACGAACGGTTGTTTTAGAGGTGGAGAATGTGACGACCCAAAGGGCCATCACTTGTTTTATTAATCATTTCGAACTTCTAAGGTCTTGAAAACCTCCTTTATAGTTGCTACGATTTGCGTGCACAGTTCGGGCGCGAAGCTGGAAAATGTTTTATGTTGAAATATGTGAAATATGTGAAAAATATAAAGAATTTTAATATTAATATTGATATGGTTGACTTTGGTCAACATTTTTGGTAAACAGACTCGGACCCGTGATTTAACGGTCTTAGAAAATCCGTAGAAAAATATGGAACTTGGGCGTATGCCTGGAATTGAAATCCGAGGTCTAGAACCCCAGTAAAAGAATTTTTCTGTTAAATTGTTTTCTGAAAATGTTTAAGGAAAATGAAACTGAATTTTGATTAAAAAGTATTGTTATCGGGCTCGTATTTTGGTTCCGATGCCCGGTACAAGTCATATATATTGGTTAAGCGCTTCCTTAAAGTTTGGTTGAAAACGGGCGTCGTTTGATGTGTTTCGGCCATAAATTGGAAAATTTGGAAATTATGAAATTTGAAAGAATTCTTGAGTTTTAAGGCTCAATTCATTGATTTTGATGTTATTTTAGCGGTTTGATCGCGCGAGCAAGTTCGTATGATGTTTTTGAGTTAGTGTGCATATTTGGTTTGGGGCCCCGAGGGCTCGGGAGTGTTTCGGAGTTGGTTCGGGGTGTTTTTGGACTTAGGAAACTGGTAGAATTTCTGCAATTTTTACACAGACGTTTTACTCTACGTGATCGCGGCCTTGTACACGCGATCGCACTGCCTTGTCAAATTACTCAACGCGATCGCAGCCGTCTGCACGCGATCGCGTAGCTTCCTGTTCTTCTTCAACGCGATCGCAGCCGTCTGCACGCGATCACGTAGCTTTCTGTTCTCCTTCAACGAGATCGCGACCCTGTTCACGCGATCGCGTAGTACAAACAAGCCACCCCAGCGAAATTCTTCTACGCGATCGCAGCACTGACCACGCGATCGCGTAGTGTTGAACATTTGCCTTCCGCGATCGCGACCCTGTTCACGCGATCGCGTAGAACAAAATCGTTGCCCAGGTGAATTTAATCCCAAAACAGAACAGAAACGGGATAAAAATCCCATTTCTGTTCAACTCTCTTCTCCACAACTCCTTGGACGATTTTTGAGCGATTCTTCATCAAACTTCTTGGGTAAGTGATTCTTAACTCGTTTTCTTCATTTTCCATCAATATTATTTGAATTCCTAAGCCTAATTAGGTGTAAATGGGTAGAAAAATTGAGAATTTAGTATAGTAAGGGTTTTCAAAGAATTTGCGATCTAGACCTCGTTTTGGAGTCGAACTTAAGAACAAATTGTATATTTGAACTCATGGAGGATTGGGTGAACTTATTTTTGGTTCGAAACTTGAGCTTCGATTATGTGGGCCCGGGGTCGATTTTTACTATTCCGGGCAGAATGTTGTAAAAATCATATTTAGCAATATGAACTAGTTTGTTAAGTAGAATTGATGATATTAAATCAATTGTGTATAGATACGATTGGATTGGAGTCAAATTCGAATGGAAAAGGCATTGCTACGGATTGAATCGTTCGTAAACTTCCGAGGTAAGTGTTTGTTCTATCATAGTTTGAAGGAATATGAATTTAGTTGTGTATGAATTGTTGATTAAGAGTTATTGGTGTCACACCGGTAATGAAGATAAATTGTTGAATTATTATCAATTATTGGTTCAAAACCGGTAATTATAAATATTTATGAATTGGGATCGTGTGGCGCGCCGACCACTTATATGATAAGAAATGGGATCGTGTGGCATGCCGACCACAAAGTGATTTAAAATCTTGGCATTGGCCATGGTTGCCGGTAGCCTATTGATATATTTGGGAGCGAGTGGTACGCCTACCACAAGGTATAATTTATTGATACAATTGGGAGCGGGTGGTACGCTTACCACAAGATATAACTTATTGATATAATTGGGAGCGGGTGGTACGCCTACCACAAGATATAATTTACTGTTACAGTTGGGAGCGGGTGGTACGCCTACCACGAGATATGAAATGAAAAAGGAATTGAGACATGAAAGCAAGATTTATTCTGTTGACTAGATTACTCTGGATATTATGAGTTATTGACTGTTATTTCAAGGCAGAGTCTTTCCTTATAAATGTTTTGAATATCATGAGTTATTGACTGTTATTTCAGAGCAGAGTCTTTCCTTATAAATGTTTTGTATATATATATATATTGCAACTGTACAGGTTTATGTGGGTGACTGGCCTTAGTCTCATCACTATTTCGCTGGGATAGGCCAGGCACTTACCAGCACATGGGGTCGGTTGTGCTGATACTACACTCTGCGCTCTTTTTGGCGCAGATACAGGTTACGGACAGCAGCAGCGGCAGTAGCGATTGTGGACATTCCGACTACTGAGACTACGAGGTAGCCTTGCAGGCGTCCGCAGGACCCGTTGTCTCTTCTATCTATGTATTTCATTCTGTTATCTCCTATATTCGAGATAAACAGCTTATATTTCTTTCAGAAAATTGTGTGTATTATTATTAGAAGTTCGTGAGTATTATGACACCAGTCTTGGGTAGTGTATCATGTTTGGGTTTCTTTATCATATTTGATAATATTGACTAAGTCTTCCGCTAAGATTAATTATTCCGCTGTAATTTATATGTTTTAAATTTTAAAGTCTTAATAAGAGTTTGGTAACTAATGAAAATGTAAGTAATATTTGGCTTGCCTAGCTTACACTAGTAGGCGCCATCATGACTCCCGATGGTGGGAAGTCCGGGTCGTGACACGCCCCTACATGCAGGAAGGCTAACAATGGTGACGGTACTAACTGCCATGCAGGGAGTACCTCTGGGATAAAAGATTGCAAATTCAGAGTAGCGGTTTTGGCAATACCGGATCTAACAACAACAAAGAGAATGAAGATGCTCAAAAGGCAGTAAGAAATGGATGTTTGCCAAAGGAGACTGGAAATACGCAAACCTGGGCAAGTGTAGTTACAAGAAATAAGATGGATTCAAAAGGCATAAATTCGAGATATATCCTACCAAGTATCCAGGAAGGGAAGACAATTGTGAAATTAGAGCAGGAGTATATAGAAGAGGAGAGTGAAAAATGAAAAATGGCTATAAATATGTATGTTATTGGAGATTCACCATCGATAGGAGCAGTGAAGAGATTTTTAGTAACACAGTGGAAGTTTGCAGAGAAGCCCCAAGTTTATTACCATAATGACGATTACTTTGTCATCTGATTCAAAAGCATAGAAGTTAGAGAGAAGGTGTTGTTATCAGGCCCAAATACAATTAATAATAGACCTGTGATTGCGAGCAAATGATTTTTATCCTATATGAGAATCACTCCCAAAAAATTCAAAATAAAATAGTTTTCAGTTGTGTGTGATTTTTGTGGATTTTGAGTTATTTTTCTTTTGTTGTTTGTATTCGTCAGTGCATGTGTGTTTGCTTAAATTAATAGAAAAATAAAATAAAATACAAAAATATGTCGCATTTTTGCATTTAGGATTTAATTCTACAACTAGGAGTAATCAAGTTTATTTTACAAAAATGAAAATCACAAAAATAGGCATCTTTCGCATTTTTTAGCATTTAATGTCAAAATTGTACAATTTTATTTTAATTGGTGTTTATTGTGTATAATAATTATTGTAGGAGTTTAATTAGTGTTTTGTGAGTTAACTTAATGTCACGACCCGGATTTCCCCACCATCAGGATCGTGATGGCGCCTACTCGTGGTAGCTAGGCAAGCCAATTCATTCAACATTTTCCTGTTCATACCATCATTTTTGTTCTCATATTTAATAGCAAGAAATAATTACTCAATTTTTAAATGCGGAAGTCTTTCAAATTAAGAGATGAATAATAATAATGTAAAGCAACTGACATAAATCCTCTACCCAAGATGTGAAGTCACCAACTCACGAACTACTAAGGAATAACTACAAATAATGGTCTAAAAGAAGATAATTAACCACCGTCTGTCTCGGAACAATGAGACCACATCAATAACAAATAAACAGAGCAGATGCCGGGCCTACGGACGCCTGCAAGCTACCTCGGTCTCGAAAGTGCAGTAATCCCACTAGTACTCTATTGCTGCTGCTCCTGCTCAAAACTTGGACCTGTGCAAAAACGCACAGAAGTGCAGTATCAGCACAATCCGACCCAATGTGCTGGTAAATGCCTGGCCTATCCCGGCGAAGTAGTGACAAGCCTAGGACCAGACACTCACATAGACCTGTGCAGTTCTATATAATGTATATACCACAAAATAACAGAATTATCGATTAATACAACTAACAAAAGATGTATCATGCTGGGGGAACACAATCAGCAACATATAATAAATCCGTAAAGAGAATCAGAGTGTAATAAAAACAGCTACCACCAACACAAGAAATTTAATAGCTGCACGGCATCACCCTTCGTGCATTTACTCTCATCCTCACCAAATAATCAAATAAAAGTGCACGGCATCACCCTTCGTGCTTTTACTCTCATCCTCACCAAATAAGCAAATAAAAGTGCACGGTATCACCCTTCGTGCTTTTACTATCATCCTCACATCCATTGCACAGCATGATCCTTAATGCATGGTTTAAATAACAACAACACAAAATGTTCCTTCGTGCATAATCAGTAAAACAAGGCAAGCATTATCCTTCGTGCATAATCAGTGAAACAAGGCACATCATGATCCTTCGTGCATAATCAGTAAAATAAGGCACGACATGATTCTTCGTGCATAATCAGTAAAACAAGGCACGACATCACCCTTCGTGCATTATCACTCTTCCTCACCCAAATAACAATCACAGTTAAGGGCAAAAGAATGAAACAAATAATATGAACCATCCCGGCAAGGGAAACAATAATTATCACAGTAAGGTCTCGGCAAGGGAAACAATAATCAACTTCACAATAAAGTCCAGGGAAGGGAAACGATAATCAACTTCACAATAAAGTCCCGGCAAGGGAAACAATAATCAACTTCACAATATATATCAACCAACGACTCTCGGTCATGCTAGACGTCAGTGTATAGATGCTCGTCACCACAACCTATACACCACACTCGATCACATAGTAATTAGCACATTCAATCTTATTCTCTCAAGCTAGGATAGATCAAACACTTACCTCGACGGCTTATAGTCCAGTCAATCCTCAAGCAATATTTTTCCTTTCGAATTTGGCTCCAAATCAATCGTATCTATACACAATTTATTCAATATCATCAATTCTACTCAACAAACCAACCCAATTGCCTAATTAAAGTATTTTTAACATGCTGTCCAAAAATTGTAAAACCGACCCCGGGTCCGCTTGGTAAAAAAATTCCGAAAACTATACCAATGGATTCCTCGAGTCCGTACATATAAAGAACACCAAAATTGGAGTCTGTTTGACCCCTCAAATCGACCCCTAAAGGTCTCATAATTCCAGGCCCCAAAATCCTATTTTTCTACTATTTTCATGAATTAAAGAATGAGATAGTGGTTTATAATCACCCATAAATGAGTTTTAATAATAAAATTACTTACCTCTATGATACCCACTAATATTCTCTTTTAAAGATCGCCTCAGAACCTTCTTCCCGTTCAAAAATTTGAAAAGAACTCAAACTGCTCATTATAGGTATACCGTTCACACGTGTTACTGCTCCCAATTGATTCCCAGTGAAATGTTAATGAATTTAGGCTTTTGAATCACTCAATTTGACCTTATAACGAAGGAGATATGTAAGTTTTAAGATTTGCAAATAATGCAGCTTTTTAATACGCGTTAGGGGCAATTTCATCATTAACCTGAAAGTCTGGGCAACCTTAGTAAAATGGCCATAAAAGCCTCATACAGTGTCCAAATTCGATGATTCTTTTTGCTACGGATCCGTAATTACGATACGGATCTAATGCTTCATTTAAAATAGTAATTGGATATCATTTATTCAATATGATATCATTTATGCTTGAAGAAACGATGTCGAAGCATAAGAAAACGAGCATAACGCAATCCAAACATATCCGAAACACGTCAAACGACGTCTGTTTTTGATCAAACATTATAGGAAGCACTTATACAATATATAAGACTTGTACTGGGCGTCGGAACAAAAATACAGGCCCGATACCATAGTCTTTCAATCATTTTTCATTTTCATTTCCCTTAATAATTTTAGAAAAACAATTTAACAGAAAAATTCATATCTCGGGCTCTAGGCCTCGGAATTCGACTTCAGGCACATGCCCGAGTCCCATATTTTTCTACGGACCTTCCGGGACAGTTCAAACTCGGGTCCGGGTCCGTTTACCAAAAATACTGACCAAAGTCAACTATATCAATATTAATATCAAAATTCTTCAAATTTCTCATGGAATTCACATAGAGGTTTTCAAGGTATCGAAAGCGCGGAACAGGTGAGGAAAACAGGTGATGACCCTTTGGGTCGTCACATCCTCCACTCTAAAACCGCCGTTCATCCTCGAACGGACAAGAGAAAGAAGTACATGAGTTGGGGAACAAATGTGGGTAACGGCTTCGCATATCAGACTCGGACTCCCATGTCGATGCCTCAGGAGGCTGACCTCTCCACTGAACACGCATAGAAGGAAAACTCTTCGACCTCTATTATCGAACCTGCCAGTCTAGAATGGCCAACGACTCCTCCTCGTAAGATAGATCATTGTCCAATTGGACAGTATTGAAGTCTAACATATGTGTAGGATCGCCGTGGTACCTCCGAAGCATAGATACATGGAAGACTAGATGTGCGGTTGGTAAGCTAGGTGGCAGTGCTAGTCTGTAAGCCACCTCTCCCACTCGGTCCAGAATCTCAAATGGACCAATATACCTAGGATCGAGCTTGCCCTTCTTTCCGAACCTCATCATGCCCTTCATAGGCAATATCCGGAGCAATACCCGCTCACCAACCATGAAATCCACATCTCGAACCTTACGATCCACAAAGTCTTATGTCCGGACTAAGCTGAACAATCTCTCCTGGATAGTCTTGACCTTTTCTAAGGCCTCCTGAACTAAGTCTGTACCCAGCAACCGAGCCTCTCCCGGCTCTAACCGTCTGACTGGAGACCGACATCGCCTACCATACAACGCTTCATACGGAGCGATCTGAATGCTAGACTGGTAGCTGTTATTGTAGGTGAACTCTGCTAATGGTAGAAACTGGTCCCACGAGCCTCCAAAATCAATGACACGGGCTCGGAACATGTCCTCTAGGATCTGAATAGTCATCTCGGACTCACCGCCCGTTTGAGGATGGAAAGCTGTACTCAACTGAACCTGGGTGCCTAACTCCTACTGGACCGCTCTCCAGAAATGTGAGGTAAACTGCGTACCCCGATCTGAGATAATAGACACCGGCACCCCATGAAGGCGAACAATCTCCCCGATGTAAATCTCTGCTAGCTTCTCCGATGAGTAAGAGCCAGATACTGGAATGAAGTGTGCTGACTTGGTCAGCCTATCAACAATGACCCAAACAGCATCGAATCTCCTCCGAGTCAAAGGGAGTCCAGTAACAAAGTCCATTGTAGTCTGCTCCCATTTCCGCTCGGGAATTTCAATCCTCTGGAATACACCACCAGGCCTCTGGTGCTCATATTTCACCTGATGACATTTTAGACACCGAGCGACATATGAAATGATGTCCTTCTTCGTTCTACGCCACCAATAGTGTTGTCTTAAGTCCTGATACATCTTCGTGTCGCCCGGGTGAATAGAATACCGCGAACTCTGGGCCTCCGCTAAGATCAACTCTTGATTCCCCTCAACATTGGGCACACAAACTCGCCCATGCAATCTCAATAATTTGTCATCATCTAGAGTTACCTTCGTGGCACCTCCCCCCGCTGTACAGTATCCCTCAGGTCACGCAAATGAGGATCATCAAATTAGCTCTCACGGATATGCTCTAATAGGGAAGAACGAGTGACCGTGCAGGCTAACATCCTGCTAGGCTCAGAAATGTCTAGTCTCATGAACCGGTTGGCTAAGGCCTGAACATATAGAGCAAGTGGTCTCTGGCTGACCGGAATATAAGCGAGACTACCCATGCTGGCATACTTTCTACTTAACGCATCGGCCACCACATTGGCCTTACCTGGGTGATATAAGATAGTAACATCATAGTCCTTCAGCAACTCTAACTATCTCCTCTATCACACATTCAACTCCTTTTGCTTGAATAAATACTAAAGACTTTTGTGATCAGTGTATACCTCGCACGCCACACCATATAGATAATGCTTCCAGATTTTTAAGGCATGAACTACTGCTGCCAGCTCAAGGTCATGAATCGGATAATTCTTCTCATGGATTTTCAACTGTCTCAAAGCATAAGCAATAACCTTGCCATCCCGCCTCATTACTGCTCCAAGCCCAATACGGGATGCATCACCGTAAAATGTGTAAGGCCCTAAACCCATGGGTAAAATTAACACTAGTGCCGTAGTCTAAGCTGTCTTAAGCTTCTGACAGCTCGCCTCACACTCATCTGACCACTTGAACTAGGCACCCTTCTACAAATCGACGGTAATAGCTTGCTAACCCCAAGAAACTCCGAATCTCGATCATTGAAGCTGGTTGAGGCCAATTCTTGACTGCCTCAATCTTCTTTCGGGTCCACCTGAATGCCTTCTACTGACACGATATGACCCAGAAATGCAACTGTACTTAGCCATAAATCATACTTTGGAAATATCTGCATATAGCTAACTATTTTTTAGAGTCTGGAGAGCCACTTTGAGATATTGCGCATGCTCTCCCTGACTGCGGGAGCATATCAATACGTTATGGGTACTATCACGAGCCAGTCTAACTAAGGCATGAACACCTCGTACATATACACATAACCATGACTTTAGCCATAACAGTCGTCCCTAAATTACAATATTGCCAATTAACTACGTGTTATCAAATACCTTCTTCCAAACTCCCACATTACTCAGGATGAGGTATGGAGACCTCGTGATTACTTTTTCGAATTAATGAGTCATATTTATCCGCACTTGGGTGCTCGTCTCAAAGGCTAAACTCAACGGTTTCAAAATAGAAATGGCTAAATATGAATAGAAACTATACAAGAATTGTCAAATAGTCCTAACGGGCATGACTCTCATTTACAAATGTAATACGGAAATATTAATTTCATAAAAGAAGAATTTTAAACACATAAACTCTTACCACCAGGACCTAGTCCTCATATGATATCCACCACTGCTTGAGGCTCGGTTTAGAAATATTTCACATTATGCAAAAATTTGAGGACCTCATCCTCAACTCTAAATCACAAGTACTTGCACATTGTATCATTTAAAATTTTTTCCATTTCCTTTCTTTCTTCCTTTCAATAATTGTCCGTCAAAGAAAATCACGACATAAAATGAACCCTCATAATGATAGGGCATACAATTAACGATTAAAATTAGTTATTCCAAGAATTATATCAAAACTCACTGTAATAAGTAATATAAAGTCACTCTTATCCTCATGGCTATTTTAGTGACTAACACCTAATAATAGGGGTGTCTATCCTCATGTAATAACCCAACGTAAGTATTCCCATAAGCAGATTTGATGATTACGATGCTCACTCATGAGTGGAGCATATTAAGAGGACTCGCCTAAATCTTTCAAAAACCAATCAAATTAAGGAGAAATATCCTTTTTATAACTGTCGAAATTGTACATATGATGACACCATCTGGTGTAGTGACCTCACTCATACCACAAAAATTATATCAACGGTTGGATCTCCACCTCTAGGATTTTTACCTCCACCTCTAACATCCTGACCTCTACATCTGGCTGGCCATGTAAGATAAATATTAACTACAATGGAGCGTGTAGCCTGAGTGCTTTCCTAAAATTACATTTCTCCAAAATTCCACATTCATAACAATTCCTTTAAGGCTCAATTAACTTATTGCATATGACGACATATTTGGACACTGTCATGGTGACCTGGTACAACCGTTCAGATTGCATATACCGCATATTTCATAGAATTTGGAAGGTAAACTCCTTCAAAACATTTTCTAAAAATAGAGTTGAGTAGGTAGTGTTGCATTGGCCGGTTTTCCCTCTCTAGCTATATTGTCTTAACACTGATGAGCTACCTCGTTTACTCATATACTCTTTTTTATTCTCTGGGGGCGATTATTAACCCCTGCAAATAACTAACCTTAAATATGTATAAATTATTTAGGGGACCTTTCTATACCATATATAAATACATTCCAAGCCAAACTGACATAACGCATGGCCATCTGGTCCATTCACTAACAGTGGAATTCCCTCTTTTGGCTGTAAGTTGGAGTCACAACATCCAATAATTCACAATATTTGTCCTTCACAACTCCAACAAATCGACCGGACGTCCAGGTCCGTTGAAACCCCACACGATTCATTAGGTGATCTCCTGATATAATTGCATCTTCCGTTGGAACCATAACTGGTGTGGTAAATACATTATCTTCCCACTACTTCTGTTTGACCTCCGAAGCACAGTAAAATCAACCCCCTCGCATTTGACTATTCCCACATTATGTAATTCCTCATAACAACGGTCAAGCACAATCCCATGGGTTCTCAAAAGATGCACCGCTGAAGGTGGTAGCAAACAAATTGGTGAAACCTATCTGACCTCCGTAAAACTTTTGAAGGCGTAGTTGATCTATCACCAGCCTGTGCCATTGTTCGGTTGAAGATGCAGTACGTGACTTCGCCATTCGTGGGAAGACAAGAGTAGAAATTCAATTTAACATTTGAAGAATGAATTCGCTTGACAAGAAATAACAAATGAGAGACTTTTCCTAACTCGATAGACTCTGGAGGACAAGTACAGACGTCTCCGTACATACTCCTCAGACTCTACTAAGCTTGTTCGTGAGTTGTGAGACCTATGTAACCTAGAGTTCTGATACCAACTTGTCACGACCCGGATTTCCCCCACCATCGGGATCGTGATGGCGCCTACTCGTGGTAGCTAGGCAAGCCAATTCATTCAACATTTTCCTGCTCATACCATCATTTTTGTTCTCATATTTAATAGCAAGAAATAATTACTCAAATTTTAAATGCGGAAGTCTTTTAAAGTAAGAGATGAATAATAATAATGTAATGCAACTGACATAAATCATCTACCCAAGATGTGGAGTCACCAACTCACAAACTACTAATGAATAACTACAAATAATGGTCTGAAAGAAGATAATTAACCATCGTTTGTCTCGGAACAATGAGACCACAGCAATAACAAAAATAAATAAAGGAGACGCCGGGCCTGCGGATGCCTGCAAGCAAACTCGGTCTCGGAAGTGCAGTAATCCCACTAGTACTCTACTGCTGCGGCTCCTGCTTAAAACCTGGACCTGTGCAAAAATGCACAGAAGTGTAGTATCAGCACAATCCGTCCCCATATGCTGGTAAGTGCCTGGCCTATCCCAGCGAAGTAGTGACAAGCCCAGGACCAGACACTCACATAAACCTGTGAAGTTCTATATAATGTATATACCACAAAATAACATAATTATCGATTAATACAACTAACAAAAGAGGTATCATGCTGGGGGAACACAATCAGCAACATATAATAAATCAGTAAAGAGAATTAGAGTGTAATAAAAACAGCTATCACCAACACAAGAAATTTAATAGTTGCATGGCATCACCCTTCGTGCTTTTACTCTCATCCTCACCAAATAATCAAATAAAAGTGCACGTCATCACCCTTCGTACTTTTACTCTCATCCTCACCAAATAAGCAAATAAAAGTGCATGGCTTCACCCATCGTGCTTTTACTATCATCCTCACATCCATGGCACGACATGATCCTTCGTGCATGGTTTAAATAACAACGGCATGGAATGTTCCTTCGTGCATAATCATTAAAACAAGGCATGACATGATCCTTCGTGCATAATCAGTAAAACAAGGCACGACATGATCCTTCGTGCATAATCAGTAAAACAAGGCACGACATGATTCTTCGTGCATAATTAGTAAAACAAGGCACGACATCACCCTTCGTGCATTATCACTCTTCCTCACCCAAATAACAATCACAGTTAAGGGAAAAAGAATGAAATAAATATTATAAACCGTCCCGGCAAGGGAAACAATAATCATTACAGTAAGGTCCCGGCAAGGGAAACAATAATCAACTTCATAATAAAGTCACGGGAAGGGAAACGATAATCAACTTCACAATAAAGTCTCGGCAAGGGAAACAATAATCAACTTCACAATATATGTCAACAGACGACTCACGGTCATGCTAGATGCCGGTGTATAGATGCTCGTCACCACAGCCTTGTGATGACCTAGCCCGTCGTCACGGGAATTACCACCCCGTTATGTTGTAATTACATGTTTTATTCTTTTATATCAGTGTTAGAGTCTATCGGGTGAGTTAGGAATGAATTGAATTGAAAATGGGGCATATAGACTTTTTGAAAGGAAGCTTGAATAAGGAAAGTCAACCCATAGTTGACTATTTGGTTAGAGGGCTCGGAATTGGATTATGATGATTTGGTTAGTTTCGGGAGGTGATTTGTGACTTAGGGGAGCGATCGGAATTGGATTTGGAGGCCCGGTGTAGAAATAGGCTTGAATTGGCTAAGGTTGAATTTTGGCAAAATCCGAACGGTGGGTGAGATTTTGATCCGGGGGTCGGAATGGAATTCCGACAATTCTTGTAGCTTCGTTATGTGATTTTGGATATGTCCGCAAAATTTCAGGTCATTCAGACGTCGTTTGGTCGGGTTTTTAATTGATTGTGTAATTCGAAATGTTTTAAGGAATTTAGGCTTGAATTCGATGTGAATTATGGGTTTTGATGTTGTTAGACGTGCTTTGAGGATTGGAGCAAGTTCGAATAAGGTATTAGGATGTGTTGGTGTGTTTGGATGAAGCCCCGGTGGCCTCGGGGTGTTTTCGGGTGGCTAAACGGGAGAAAATGTGGAAGATTGCAGGTTGTGGAGTATTCTGGTTCTGTCATTTTCGCCCTGCGGAAATGTGGGCGCGGAGGCAAGTCTGCAGGAGAGGACTGAGGAGCGCAGAAGTGCTTATGTTCGCTGAAGCGGGTCTTGTTCCGCTGAGGCGGTGTCGCTGGTGCGAACCGTGTGCCGCAGAAGCGGTCTAGAGGCGGATTAGGGAGATCCGCAGGAGCGGAGGAGTGATCGCCTAGGCGAGTCCGTAGAAGCGGACTCTGGTGCGCAAAAGCAGGAGTTTTCACAGGAACGACCAGTTGGTCATGGATACGGGCTCATAGGAACGGAATTTTATCCGCAGAATCGAAAATCGCAGTGAGTTAATTGTATCAGAAGTTAGAAAATTTCAGAAACATTTCACACATATGGGTCTCGGCTTAAGGAGGTGATTTGGGTGATTTTGAAGAGAAACTCAAGGGAAATCATCAGGTAATCAGCTATGGACTTAAACTATGATTAGTGTTGATAATATTATGCAATTATATCATGAAAATGGAGGAATTTGGGGTGATTCATAGAAGATTTAACCCTAGGCTTGAACTTTAGAAAATCAAGGTTTTGAATGGGCAAATGGAGTCCGAATTTGGTAAAATTGATATGCTTAGACTCGTATCGAGATGAGGGTTTTGAATATGTGACTTTCATGATTTTTCGAGAAGCGTACCGAAAGTCGGGTTTTGGCAACTTTGCCATTTTTGGCGAAAATCGAGTTGTATTGATTGGGTGTCATCCCATTGGCCTAATTTATTGTATTTCTACTGTATTTGATCAGATTCTACGCGTGCGGAGCTTGATTCTGGTTTCAAGGGCATTGCGGAGTAGTCGTCGTGCTGTATTGAGGTGAGTAATAGATGTGGGTGATGACCAGCGGGTTCGAAACCCCGGTATACCACTTTGTGACGCTGTATAGCAGCGAGACACATACTCTCATGTGGGTGCGGGGTCAATTGTGATTGGGGACTATGGCTTAGTCCGACTTGTTGGCAGTGTGTTATGATATTGGCTATTCTTGAGCCGTCGAACCTCCTTCTCGGATGGTTGCATACTATATGTTGTGATATTGGCCACTCTTGAGCCGAGGAACCCCCTTCTTGGGTGGTTGAGTATACTTGTGGGCCGCGAGCCAGTTATTGGATCCCGCGAGGATCATCATCATTGTCTTATCATATTGACAAGTTAGTTACTACCGGTTCGTAGCTATTTCTGTTATCATGCTATTTCTAATCTTTGGAACTTGATATTACTGTTTTCCAACTGAAAAATGATAAAAAGGTTTTCAAAACTACTTTTGAGCCTGCGAGGCTGTATTTGCATATTAGCTGACTGGTAGTGGATCAGGCTGCGCGCCGCAGCGGTATATATGTTGGATCGGACTGCACGCCACAATGATATTATGCTTGGGTTGTAGGAGTCCCACCGGAGTCTGAACCCCCAGAGTGAGCACGGGTACCCAAATTGGATCGAGCTACGCGCCGTAGCGGTCATATCATGCATTGCATTGCATTTAGATACATCTGCTAGTTGTTATACTATGTTGCTGGTACTTGTTGATACAGGTACAGTCGATATTGATTCTGTGACAGGGTATTTGATTACAGCTTTACATAGTGCTTTATTGCGGATTTCTTATCTGCGTTGTCTTACCCTTGTTTATTACCACTGAGTCTGGCAGTACTCATTTTACTCCCTACACCTTGTGTGCAGATCCAGGTACCTCTCAGCAGACTTGATTCGGTAGCTACTTGGAGGCATTGTGCGGGATAGTCGAGGTAGCTGCAGCGTCCGCGGGACCTGACTCCCCTTCTAGTTGTCATTTCTTATCTTGTTGTCTTTCCTTTCCGTACTAAGTTTGATATAAACTTTATTACACTTATGTCCTTTAGAGGCTCATGACTCTTGACCCTTCGGTCTATGGGAGTTGGTATATTTTGGGACTTGGTTCCCCATTTTCAATATATGTATCACCGTTGCTTCATGTTTTGATATGTTTAAATGGGATGAAGCGAACTTCTAGCTCCGTCGTGGTTATTGATTGGTCAGGCTGGCCTAGCAGTGTGCTTGGCGCCATCACGACCTAATTTGGGGTCGTGACAAGTTGGTATCAGAGCCTAGGCTTACTAGGCGTCATGAGTCTTGAGCCGGTTAGTAGAGTCTTGTGGATCGGTACGGGGACGCCTGTACTTATTCTCGGGAGGCTGCGAACCTTAAGGAAACACTTCACTATTCTTGAACTCTGTCGTGCGATCTTGTTGTTCCGAGAACTGAACTTCTATATTCTATTCTCTCGCAGATGGCGAGAACGCGAGCATCGGGACGAGGTGGACGACCTCCATTGCCACCTATTAGAGGCCGGGGGCGCGGTCGTGCTAGAGGTAGAGGTAGGGCAGGTGAGGCAGTGCCGGCCGACCCGCCCATTGTACCGGTTCGGGAGCGGCCCGAGTGGTTGATGCTGCAGCGGCCCCGGTTCGGGGGCCGAGGCCGTATCCGTTGCTATTCTTGATCTTCGGGAGACTCTCGCTCGGATATTATCGGTGTGTTCCGGTTTGGCTCGGGTAGTTTTAGCTACCGCTACTGCAGGGGACATCTCGAACGGGGGTGGTCGGCGGACCCCTGCAGGCTCGCGCGCCCGAGCAAATTGTTCGGGAACTTCGGACGCCGAGGCGGTCTCCGCTCGGGTGGTTGCACGCGGTTATTCCTCCGAGCGCACCGGCTCCGGCTCCGAGCATATGGTTCGAGGCTATGCCCGACGACGAGTAGCGTCGTCTTGAGAGATTTGGTAGACTCAGCCACCCCGTTTCGGTGGCGTTGAGGGCGAGGATGCCCGGGGTTTCTTGGACAAGTGTCAAGAGGATGTTGCGGACTGCTGGTATTCTTGAGTCCAGCGGAGTTTCATTTACTACCTTTCGGTTCACTGGTCCCGCATTTGATTGGTGGGAAGAGTTTAAGAGGCGTAGGCCTGCAGGAGCAGCACCTCTCACATGGCAGCAGTTCTCTACTCTCTTTCTAGAGAAATATGTACCTCGGTCTCGTCGCGAGGAGCTACGTCGCCGGTTCGAGTGGTTGATTCAGGGCGACATGTCTGTGACTCAGTATGAGCTTAGATTCACTCAGTTGGCTAGGCATGCCACATGGATGATCCCTACTGATAGGGAGAGGATCAGGAGCTTCATTGATGGCCTCAACTACTCCATCCGCATTCTTATGACAAGAGAGAGTTTTGTCATCATCATTTGAGCAGGTTGTGGACATGGAACGCTCCATTGAGGCGGATCGTCACCGAGAGAGAGAGGAGCGGGAGGCAAAGAGGCCTCATGGTTCTGGCAGTTTAAGTGGTGCTCTATCTAGAGGGCATTCCCAGCAGAGCAGAGGTCGCTCATCTAGACCTTCTCACTCAGGCCGCCCAATGCAGAGCGGAGGTTCTTATGGTCGTGGTCGACAGGGGTTTCAGCAGGGTCATTCATCACTTAGTGCCCTTCCAGCCCAGAGTGCAGCACCTACTTCTTCAGCCCAGGGTTCTTCTGCGGCGAGGGGTTCCCTTCAGTCCCCTTCTCCGGCACCGGGTGCATGTTATGAGTGTGGTGAGTTTGCCACACGAGGAGACAGTGCCCTCGACTCCGTAGGGACAGGACTCAGCGGAGGGATCGGCCCTCCTCTTCGGCACCATCTCGGGCTAGTAGAGGTGGAGGTCGGTCTTCTCGTGGTCGCCCCGGAGGCGAGGAGAGATCGCTAGTGGAGGCTAGGCACGGTTCTATGCACTTCCCGACGGGCGTGATGCGGTTGCCTCCGATGCGGTGATTACGAGTATCATTTCTGTCTGTCACAGAGATGCCTCGTTCTATTTGATCCGGGGTCCACATATTCATACGTGTCCTCTTATTTTGCACATCATTTGGGTGCGACTCGTGGTAGTCTTGATTTACTGTTCATGTGTACACACCCGTGGGTGATACGATTTTTGTGGATCACGTCTATAGATCCTGTCTCATATCTATTGGGGGTCTGGAGACCCAGGCAGATTTGTTATTGTTGGGGATGGTGGACTTTGATGTTATATTGGGTATGGACTGGCTGTCTCCGTACCATGCTATATTGGACTGTCATGCTAAGACAGTTACATTGGCCAATCCTGGTATTTCTCGGATCGAGTGGCGGGGTTCGACTGATTTCGTCCCTAGCCGTGTCATTTCGTTCTTAAAAGCTCAGAAGATGGTTGAAAAAGGGTGTTTATCATACTTGGCTTTTGTGAGAGATATGGGAGCTGAGTCTCCTAGCATTGATTCTGTACCTGTTGTGAGGGATTTTCCAGATGTATTCCCCTCAGACTTCTGCGGGGCATGCCGCCGGACATGGATATTGATTTTGGCATTGACTTGGTGCGGAGCACTCAGCCCATATCCATTCCCCCTTATCGGATGGCACCAGCTGAGTTTAAGGAATTGAAAGAGCAGCTTCATGAGCTTCTAGATAAGGGTTTCATCTGCCCTAGTGTGTCCCCGTGGGCTGCACCGGTGTTATTTGTTAAAAAGAAAGATGGTTCCATGCGGATGTGTATTGATTATAGGCAATTGAACAAAGTGACAGTGAAGAACAAGTACCCTCTACCGCGCATAGATGATTTGTTTGATTAGTTACAGGGTGCGAGGGTTTTTTCTAAGCCTGAACGAAGATCAATCTTAGCTACAAATATTAGGAGCTTTCTTGGCCTGGCGGGGTATTATCGCCGGTTTATTCAGGGATTTTCATCCTTTTCTTCTTCATTGACTAAACTGACTCAGAAGGGTGCACCATTTGTGTGGTCGGATGAGTGCGAGGAGAGCTTTCAGAAGCTCAAGACAGCTTTGACCACAGCTCCAGTGTTAGTATTGCCATCAGCTTCAGGTTCATATACTATTTACTGTGATGCCTCGAGAGTGGGGATAGGTTGTGTGTTGATGCAGGAAGGTAAGGTGATTGCTTATGCTTCTCGGCAGTTGAAGCCACATGAGAAGAACCTATTCATGATTTGGAGCTAGCCGCCATTGTTCATGCCTTGAAAATTTGGAGGCACTATTTGTACGGCGTGTCTTGTGAGGTGTATACCGACCATCGTAGTCTCCAGCACTTGTTCAAATAGAAAGATCTTAATTTGAGACAGCGGAGATGGCTTGAGTTGCTGAAGGATTATGACATTACTATATTATATCATCGGGGGAAGGCCAATGTGGTGGCCGATGCTTTGAGCCGGAAGGCGGTCAGTATGGGGAGCTTGGCATATGTTCCAGCCGAGGAGAGGCCATTTGCTTATGATGTTCAGGCGCTAGCCAATCGGCTAGTGAGGTTAGATATTTCGGATCCCAGCCGGGTATTGGCTTGTGTTGTATCTCGGTCATCTCTATATGATCATATTCGTGAGCGTCAGTATGATGATCCACATTTGGTTGTCCTTAGGGACAGAGTTCAGCATGATGATGCTAGAGATGTCACCATTGATAGTGACGGCGTATTGAGGATGCAGGGCCGGCTATGTGTGCCCAATGTTGATGGTCTTCGTGAGTTGATTTTGGAGGAGGCCCATAGCTCACGGTATTCTATCTATCCAGGAGCCGCGAAGATGTATCAAGATTTGAAACAACACTATTGGTGGAGTAAGATGAAAATGGACATTGTTAGACATGTATCACGGTGCCTCAACTGTCAGCAGGTTAAGTACGAGCATCAGAGACCCGGTGGCGTATTTCAGCGCATTGATATTCCTGAGTGGAAATGGGAGAGGATCACCATGGACTTTGTTACTGGACTCCCTCGGACAGAGAGGAGGTTTGATTTTGTTTGGGTGATTGTGGATAGGCTGACCAAGTCAGCTCACTTCATTCCAGTTAGTACTACCTACTCATCAGAGCGGTTGGCAGCGATCTTTATTCGTGAGATTGTCCGGTTGCATGGAGTCCCAGTGTCGATCATATCCGACAGGGGTACTCAGTTCACTTCTCAGTTTTGGAGAGCATTTCAGCGAGAGATGGGTACGCGGGTTGAGTTGAGTACGGCATTTCACCCCCAGACAGATGGGCAGTCTGAGCGTACTATTCAGATTCTGGAGGATATGTTGCGAGCTTGTGTGATTGACTTTGGTGGTTTGTGGGATAAGTTCCTACCACTTGCTGAGTTTGCCTACAACAACAGTTATCAGTCGAGTATTCAGATGGCCCCGTACGAGGCATTGTATGGCAGACGGTGTAGATCTCCCGTCGGATGGTTTGAGTCTGGTGAGGATAGATTGATAGGGACCGAGTTAGTTCAGGATGCTCTGGATAGGGCAAAGTTGATTCAGGAGAGGCTTCGCACAACACAGTCTCGCCAGAAGAGTTATGCAGACCGTAGGGTTCGAGAGTTGTCTTTCATGGTTGATGACAGAGTATTGTTGAAGGTTTCACCCATGAAGGGTGTCATGAGGTTCGGGAAGAAAGGGAAGTTAAGTCCCAGGTACATTGGTCCTTTTGAGATACTTAGGAGAGTTGGAGAGGTGGCATATGAGTTGGCCTTGCCGCCCGGCTTATCCAGCGTTCATCCGGTATTCCATGTGTCTATGCTCCGGAAGTACATTGGAGATCCGTCTCATGTATTAGACTTCAGTACCATTCAGCTTGATGGTGATTTATCCTATGACGTGGAGCCTATTGCTATTTTGGGTCGGCAGGTGAGAAAATTGAGGTCCAAGGAGATTGCATCAGTTAAGGTTCAGTGGAGAGGTCGACCCGTGGAGGAGGCCACTTGGGAGATCGAGCGGGAGATGCGGAGCAGATATCCTCACTTGTTTGAGACTCCAGGTATGTTTCTTGACCCGCTCGAGGACGAGCGTTTGCTTAAGAGGGGGAGAATGTGACGACCCGGCCCGTCGTCACGGGAATTACCACCCCGTTATGTTGTAATTACATGTTTTATGCTTTTATATCAGTGTTAGAGTCTATCGGGTGAGTTAGGAGTGAATTGAATTGAAAATGGGGCATATAGCCTTTTTGAAAGGAAGCTTGAATAAGGAAAGTCAACCTGGAGTTGACTATTTGGTTAGAGGGCTCGGAATTGTTTCTGATGATTCGATTAGTTTCGGGAGGTGATTTGTGACTTAGGGGAGAGATCGGAATGGAATTTGGAGGCCCGGTGTAGTTTTAGGGTTGAATTGGCGAAGGTTGAATTTTGGCAAAATCCGAACGGTAGGTGAGATTTTGATCCGGGGGTCGGAATGGAATTTCGACAATTCCTGTAGCTTCGTTATGTGATTTTGGATATGTCCGCAAAATTTCAGGTCATTCGGACGTCGTTTGGTCAGGTTTTTGATTGATTGTGTAATTCGGAATGTTTTAAGGAATTTAGGCTTGAATTCGATGTGAATTATGGGTTTTGATGTTGTTAGACGTGCTTTGAGGATTGGAGCAAGTTCGAATAAGGTATTAGGATGTGTTGGTGTGTTTGGATGAAGTCTCGGGGGCCTCGGGGTGTTTTCGGGTGGCTAAACGGGAGAAAATGTGGAAAATTGCAGGTTGGAGTATTCTGGTTCTGTCATTTTCGCCCCTATGGAAATGTGGGCGCGGGGGCGAGTCCGCAGGAGCAGACTGAGGAGCGCAGAAGTGCTTATGTTCACTGAAGCGGGTCTTGTTCCGCTGAGGCGGTGTCGCTAGTGCGAACCGTGAGCCGCATAAGCGGTCTAGAGGCGGATTAGGGAGATCCGCAGGAGCGGAGGAATGATCGCCTAGGCGAGTCCGCAGAAGCGGACTCTGGTGCGCAGAAGCGGGAGTTTTCGCAGGAACAACTAGTTGGTCGCGGATACGGGCTCGTAGGAGCAGAATTTTATCCGCAGAAGCGAAAATCGCAGTGAGTTAATTGTATCAGAAGTTAGAAAATTTCAGAAACATTTCACGCATTTGGGCCTCGGCTTAAGGAGGTGATTTGGGCGATTTTGAAGAGAAACCCAAGGGAAATCATCAGGTAATCAGCTATGGACTTAAACTATGATTAGTGTTGATAATATTATGCAATTATATCATGAAAATGGAGGAATTTGGGGTGATTCATGGAAGATTTAACCCCTAGGCTTGAACTTTAGAAAATCAAGGTTTTGAATGGGCAAATGGAGTCCGAATTTGGTAAAATTGATATGCTTAGACTCGTATCGAGATGTGGGTTCGGAATATGTGACTTTCGTGATTGTTTGAGAAGCGTACCGAAAGTCGGGTTTTGGCAACTTTGCCATTTTTGGTGTAAATCGAGTTGTATTGATTGGGTGTCGTCCCATTGGCCTAATTTATTGTATTTCTACTGTATTTGATCAGATTCTATGCGTGCAGAGCTTGATTCTGGTGGCAAGGGCATTGCGGAGTAGTCGTCGCGCTGTATTGAGGTGAGTAATAGATGTGGGTGATGCCAGCGGGTTCGAAACCCCGGTATACCACTTTGTGACGCTGTATAGCAGCGAGACACGTACTCTCATGTGGGTGCGGGGTAGATTGTAATTGGGGACTATGGCTTAGTCCGACTTGTTGGCATTGTGTTATGATATTGGCTATTCTTGAGCCGTCGAACCACCTTCTCGGATGGTTGCATACTATATGTTGTGATATTGGCCACTCTTGAGCCGAGGAACCCCCTTCTTGGGTGGTTGAGTATACTTGTGGGCCGCGAGCCAGTTATTGGATTCCGCGAGGATTGTCATCATTGTCTTACAATATTGACATGTTAGTTACTACCAGTTCGCAGCTATTTCTGTTATCATGCTATTTCTAATCTCTGGAACTTGATATTACTGTTTTCCAACTGAAAAATGATAAAAAGGTTTTCAAAACTACTTTTGAGCCTGCGAGGTTGTATTTGCATATTAGCTGACTGGTAGTGGATCGGGCTGCGCGCCGCAGTGGTATATATGTTGGATCGGGGTGCACGCCGCAGTAATATTGTGCTTGGGCTGTAGGAGCCCCTCCAGAGTCTGAACCCCCGCAGTGAGCACGGGTACCCAAATTGGATCGGACTACGCGCCGTTGCTGTCATATCATGCATTGCATTGCATTTAGCTACATCTACTAGCTGTTATACTGTTTTGCTGGTACTTGTTGGTACATGTACAGTCGCTATTGATTCTGTGACAGGGTATTTGATTACAGCTTTACATAGTGCTTTATTGCGGATTTCTTATCTACGCTATCTTACCCTTGTTTATTACCACTGAGTCTGGCAGTACTCATTTTACTCCCTGCACCTTGTGTGCAGATCCAGGTACCTCTCAGCAGACCTGATTCGGTAGCCGCTCAGAGACATCGTGTGGGACAGTTGAGGTAGCTGCAGCGTCCGCAGGACCTTACTCCCCCTTCCAGCTGTCATTTCTTATCTTGTTGTCTTTCCTTTCCGCACTAAGTTTTTTATAAACTTTATTACACTTATGTCCTTTAGAGGCTCATGACTCTCGACCCTTCGGTGTATGGGAGTTGGTATATTTTGGGACTTGGTTCCCCGTTTTCGATATATGTATCACCGTTGCTTCATGTTTTGATATGTTTAAATGGGATGAAGCGAGCTTCTAGCTCCATCATGGTTATTGATTGGTCATCCTGGCCTAGCAGGTGTGCTTGGCGCAATCACGACCTGATTTGGGGTCGTGACAAGCCTATACACCGCACTCGATCACATAGCAATTAGCACATTCAATCTTATTCCCTCAAGCTAGGATAGATCAAACACTTACCTCGACGGCTTATAGTCCACTCAAACCTCAAGAAATACTTTTCCTTTCAAATTTAGCTCCAAATCAATCGTATCTATACACAATTTATTTAATATCATCAATTGTACTCAACAAACCAACCCGATTGCCTAACTAAATTATTTTTAACATGCTGTCCAAAAATTGTAAAACTGACCCGGGGTCTGCTTGGTCAAAAAATTCCGAAAACTGTACCAATGGATTCCTCGTCTCGCCACGAGTCCGTACATATAAAGAACACCAAAATTGGAGTCCGTTTGGCCCCTCAAATCGACCCCTAATTGTCTCATAATTCTATGCCCCAAAATCCTATTGTTCTACTATTTTCATGAATTAAAGAATGAGATAGTTATTTATAATCACCCATAAATGAGTTTTAATAATAAAATCACTTACCTCTATGATACCCACTGATTTTCGCTTTTAAAGATCGTCTCAGAACCTTCTTCCCGTTAAAAAATTGGAAAAGAACTCGAACTGCTCACTATAGGTATACTGTTCACGCGTTTTACTGCTGCCAATGGATTCCTTGTGAATTCTAATTAATTTAGGCTTTTGAATCACTCAATTTGACCTTATGATGAAGGAGATATGTAAGTTTTAAGATTTGCAAATAGTGCAGGTTTTTAATACGCCATCAGCGGCAATTTCGTCATTAATCTGAAAATCTGGGTAACCTTAGTAAAATGGTCATAAAATCCTCATACGATGTCCAAATTCGATGATTCCTTTTGCTACGGGTCTGTAATTACGATACAGATCTAATTCTTCATTCAAAATAGTAATCGGATCTCATTTATTCAATATGATATCATTTATACTTGAAGAAACGATGTCGAACCATAAGAAAACGAGCATAACGCAACCCAAACATATCCAAAACACGTCAAATGACGTCCGTTTTAGACCAAACTTTACAGGAAGCGCTTAAACAATATATAAGACTTGTACCAGGTGTCGGAACAAAAATACAGGCCCGATACTATAGTCTTTCAATCAATTTTCATTTTCATTTCCCTTAATAATTTTAGAAAAACAATTTAACAGAAAAATTCATATCTCTGGCTTTAGTCCTCGGAATTCGACTTCAGGCACATGCCCGAGTCCCATATTTTTCTACGGACCTTCCGGGACCGTTCGAACACGGTTTCGGGTCCGTTTACCAAAAATGTTGACCAAAGTCAACTATATCAATATTAATATCAAAATTCTTCAAATTTCTCATAGAATTCACATATTCTAACACAACAATTTTCCGACTATGCACACGGACTGCACATGTAAATCAAGGCAATAATAAATGAGGTTTTTAAGGCATCGAAAGTGCGGAACAGGTGAGGAAAACAGGTGATGACCCTTTGGGTCGTCACACTTAATTTATAAGTTAATTTAGAATTTTAGTTTTATTAATTAAAAGAAAAGAGAAAAAATAAGTAGAGCAAACTCAGATTGGGCCAATTTTCGAAATTAAAATTAGGCAAAAAAACTAACCCAACCCAACCCAAATATCCCAAACCCTACTCTTAATATCAGCAGCCACCTTTTGTTTTTTAATTTTGTCACATTTTTCTCTTTTATTTAGAAGACCTAAGTCTTCTTTTCCACAACTAACACACAAAAACCAAAACCCTCACACAAAACCCTAACCGCCAACCGCCACCCTTCACCGCCGCGAACCACCTCGCCAACCAACAACCAACATGCCACGACACTGCCTACCCCTCCCTCGTTGCCTTCACAGTAGCTGGTCGACGGCAGTAGCTGGTCGTCGGCAGCAACATTGGCGTCACCTTGGTCCAATCAACCATGGCTGCCATGTCCGATGACCACCTATCTCGTCCTTTCTTCTTCACGTCCGGTGTCGCCTCGTCGTCCAGTAGCTTTGTCTTCAGCTGCTGCATCTTTGTCACTACAGTAGTCCGCCCAGCAGCTTCATTTTCAGCTGCTACGTCGTTCGTCCAAGCAGCATCCATGAATGACGACCAACGTCGTCTTCTCGTCTAACAGCCTCAGTCCGTTACCCCAGCTGTCGGTGTTTCGTCATTGTCGTCTTCTTCACTTGATGTCCGTCATCAACCCAACGAACAATGGAGAAACTCCATGAACGACAACAACATCCACCAAGATCCGAGTTCGATATGGGTTCATTCAAATTTTAGATTGTTCTTTTTAAAAATTTTCTTCTTTTGATATATTTTTTGTATTATTTGTTTTGGTTCAAAGTGTTGGTTGTATTATTGTTTTTTCTTCTATTTTTCAGATTATTGTTCTTGATTTAAAGTGTTGGTTATGATTTTTGTCTTAAATTTTCAGATTATTGTTCTTTGTTCAAAGTGTTAGTTATGATTTTGTCTTGTTCATTTCAAATTTTCAGATTTGTTGTGCTTGGTTTAAAGTTTGGTTATGAATTTTGTTTTATTCTTTCTATTTTTCAGATTGTTGTTCTTGCTTTTAAGTGTTAGCTATAATTTTTGTTTTGTTCATTTTTTATTTTTCAGATTATGTGGATTTTGGTTTAAAGTGTTATTTGTAATCTTGTTTTGTTCATTAATTCTTCTTCTTCCTCGAGACCTTTTATCGTGTCAGATTTTTCTTCTTAAGTTATTTGTGTGAATTTGACTTAAGAATTGGTTATAGCTGTAGTGATTTGGTATTTTAGGAATCAGTTTTGGTCAGTTATTAATTTTGTTACAAATGAAAAGTTCGGGGGTAGAATAGTAATTTTAGTAAGTTTGGGGGTAATACGAGAATTGACCAGTTGTGAATTATTTAAATTGAGAGCTCTGTTCACTAAGCACCTATAATGTTAAAGTAAGAAATTGTTTAATAAAAGTAGGGAACAAAACATGGTGGTATGGGGAGGTGTTAAAAGAAATAATTAAATACCCCTACCCATGACTTTGAATTAATTAAATGAATCAGACAAATAGTAGTAGGGCGGTAAGAGAATATTATGGAAAGAATATTTTTTAATAGTGT
Organism: Nicotiana noctiflora; assembly: GCA_032618575.1. Classification (NCBI taxonomy): domain Eukaryota; kingdom Viridiplantae; phylum Streptophyta; class Magnoliopsida; order Solanales; family Solanaceae; genus Nicotiana; species Nicotiana noctiflora. Next base: position 13,199 of record JASVEL010008189.1, on the reverse strand, counting down.
GAGTGCTCTTAAAAGCTGGCGGGGTCTGCCTTAAGCAATAAATAGAGGCAGTTTTGGATAGCATTTGGGGGATCAGAAGAAAAACAGAACTTAAGCACTGAAATATTGAGAGAAAGATTGAGAGTTTTTTTTTTTGGCAAAAGATTGGAAAAACATAATTTATTTTCAGAAATAATAGAGCTAAAAGAGTGACATTAAGGCTGAAATTTTCTTATTAGATTTCAGATTTCAGAAAATAGTTTAAGTGTTGGGTTATTATTCCATTGAGTGTAATTAAATTTTTTTGCTACTTTTCCCTTGGTTTTCTACTGGTTTTTCCTCTGGTTGTAAATCTGCATTGGGTATTTGTTTGATTATACTATTGCTGCTGCCCTACTATTGTTGATGTGTTGTTGCTTTGCTACTGCTGACTATCTTCTCCTTTGCTTTCCAAATACCAGGTACACAACTGATACAATGGTATCCTGTAAGCTGAAAATTGAAGCATGAATGCAAAGAAAAAATGAAGATCTGAAATTTTAAATTTATTGTAGTTGTTTACTTATTTTTGTATATACATTAGAATATTTATTCCTTTAGAATCATGTAGGTATTTTTTTATGTATGACTGAACACTTTATAGTAGTTTAGTGTGCAAACTTCCCATGTATGCTAGTTGAAAGAGATTAATGGCACAATAGGCTATTTTATGTTATTATAGTTATTTTTTTGCAAAATGTCATAAATATTTTAGGCCATTTAGATTATTCTTGAATAATTCAATAGTTACCACTAAAAAAAAGGTTGTTTTGGAGATTATAACAATATAGTTTAATTAGATACAATTGGTTAATTTTAGCATGTAAATGATTTAGCATAAAAAATCAAATTTTCGAGGAATATTGTTTAATTAGATATAATTGGTTAATTTCAGCATGTAAATGACTTAGGATAAAAAATCAGATTTTCATGTTCTTTCACCTTAAGTAGAATACCACTTTAAATTGGCAGAATATTTGTTAACAAAAATAACCTCATTTTTAGTTTGCAAGCTATGAGTATGTACAAAATAAACTAGTTAGGCCCAACTAGAATAATGATTGGCCCAGGTCCATGTTTTGTACTACACATGTTGGGCCTGGGCCCATACTTGTCAAAAGACTGCATAACCATATTTATTTCAGAATTAGCAAATTGTGTTTGAAACCCGGTTACAATGAGTTTAAAGCATGTGAATAAATTAGGACTTTTTTCTTATTTTGCAATTTTTTAGAGACGAATTTAATAAAGAAAATGTAGCCACTTTAGGATCATCCTTTTAAAATAAATAAGTCGAACCCCGCCGAAAAAAAAGACATAAAATTGCGAGACCCTCACAAATGTATATGTTAATATTTAGAAATTCGGGATTAGTCGTTTAGTGAATTTTCACGGCCTCCTCAAAATAATAACGCGTTAGTAGCTTTAAGCGCGTATTAAATAATTGTATCTCCCTAAGTTGGGGTGCACATTTATGTGACCCAAATCCAAATCTCAACGAAGTCGAAATGCGTTAAAGGTCACAGGCGTACTGGTACAGTGTGATCCAAAATACATTTTCATGACGTTGCAATTCTTGTAAAATAATAATAAAAACGGTAAAAGAATATTAATTTGCATTAAGTACATAACTGTTAAAATCAGATAAATAAGATGAATATGATAGTTGAGAGGCCGTGCTAGAACCACAAAACTTGAAAATGCGTAACACCTTCTCCCGGGTTAACAGAATTCCTTATCCGGATTTCTGGTTCGTAGACTGTTAAACAGAGTCATTCTTTTCCTCGATTCGAGATTCAACCGGTGACTTGGGACACCATTAACCTTCCAAGTGGCGAATCTGAATTAAATAAATAAATTCCATTTTGACCTCCTTTAATTGGAAAAACTCCTTCGCGCCCTCGCGGTGTGCGAAAAAAGGAGGTGTGACAGCTTTGGCGACTCTGCTGGGGACTAAACCCAAAACCACTGGTTCAGGGTTAGAAATTCGAGCTTAGAATAATTGTTGTATTTGGATTTGTTTATTATCTGATACTTTTAAATGATATATGCTTAATATGCAAAATGATAATTTTTACCGCTTTGATATTATTTGAACTGTTTATGTAATCTGTGTCAAAACCCTTCTCTTCTCACCTTCGGGGATCTGCTAATTGGTTGAGACTCCCTATTCTGTTAGTGTCTTACCTTAAAATAAGAAAGAGGCTCGGAATGTTTCTAAGCCGGTTGGCCTTTTGGTTCCCGGAAAGGAGCTCCTTCCTCGACTCGAATTGTCTGCTCGGCTACACGGTCTAGAACATATACCCAGATTTTTAACCTAGAATAACTTGACTTCATGCCGGATCCCTAGTAGGAACGCTTATTTGCATCATGTTGCATTTTGTTTAGGGGACTCAACACAGGGGTTGGGTCCATCTAGGACAAGCAACCCGAAATGAAAAGACCATCCTGCTGCATCCTGTTTGTTTTACGCATTTATTTGCTTCAGACTTGCATGCTGACCGGGTTTTTAATATTGAGGAAAATGGAAAAAAAATTGTTAGTTTTCAAAATAGTTTGTTTTTTTAATTAAAAAAAAGAAAAAAATGTTTTTTTAAATTAAAAAAGATATGTGATTATTTCTTAAAATAAAAAAAAGGTTTTGTTTTTTATCAATAAAATAAAAAATAGTCTGTTTCATTTACAAATGTAGCTTATTTTATTTGACCGAACTACGCTGGTTTGATTCTCACCGGATGTGAGATACGTAGGCAACTCTTATTGGGTCCAACCTCCCCTTTTGCAAAAATAGTCATAAAATGTCGAAATTAATTTTCGTCGTAAATAAGTCTGTGATGCCGTTTTCAAAATAGCTGAATGTTCCCGAACGAGACGCCGGAAGGTTGACTTTGCATAAACGGCCACCTTGGGTCATTTTGTAGATTTTTGGTCGATTGACCCACACAGCCTTAAAATCTTGGCCCCTGAGGCGTTGAACGACCATGTTTGCAATATCGGGTTTTCTATTTTTGGAAAATAAGAAAAATAGTCATAAATAAGTCGATGATGTTGCTTTGTCAAATATAGCCGAATGTTCCCGAAAGGGACGACGGAAGGCTGACTTTGCATAAACGGCCACCTTTGGTCATTTTTAGGATTTTGGTCGGTAGCTAAGGCAACCTTACAATCTTTGTCCCCGAGACGCTGAAAGGTCGTGTTTGCAATAATGGGTCTTTTTGTTTTAATTCAAAAAAAATGTCAAAATTTTAATTTTTGTCATAAATAAGTCGGGTGATGCTGCTTTTGTGAAATATAGCTGAATGTTCCCGAGAGGGACGCCGAAAGGTTGACTTTGCATAAACGGCCACTTTTGGTCATTTTTGGAATTTTCGGTCAAAATAAGCCAAACCTGGTTCGGCTGTGTTTTAACCCGTTCTTGCCAAGATAGCCTTAGAGTATCTTTCAGTTGTCAAAAGGCTATTTTCTTAAAAGAACGGATAAGTTGGTTTAGTGTCTTAAAATAATCCTCCCCGGCCTCATAATTCATGTGGAATAGAGAAGGGGCAACATTTGCAAAAATAGCCATTTAGTTAAAATTGATATATAGGGGAAAGAATTAGTCCCTTTGTTTTGAGTTTGTAATTCTTTTATGTGTGGATGTTTGATTTTAGAGTCTGTATGTTATCTTTTCATCAAAGTCTGTTAAGTATAATAAGCTTTTAAACCTGCGTTATCGAGTTTGTTGTATGATAAAAAATGAAAGTGTTTTATTGTTATTTACCATGTATCAGCCCAAACTATGCAAGGTGTGATTCATGCGGGGTCATGATACGTAGGCAATCTCCATAAGATTCGACCACAACTATATAGGTATATATATAAAAAAAAAAGTGAAAAGAAAGAGAGAAAAGAAGTAAGCAAAAAATATTGATAATAATAAGGACCGACTGAGTCCATTCTAACATGTCTTGTTTTGAATTGTAAAGTAAGTAGGAGGTGGTTGGTTTGTGGCAAGCGGATAACGCAAGATCCCCGAAAGATGGTACATGAGGAAATAACCCAAAGATTGAGAAGCTTAGAACAGCGGTTGAAAAACACGCAAGGGTTGATAGGTCAAAAAAGTATTGCTTTCAAAGATCTATGTTTGTTCCCCGATGTCCACTTGCCGCCTGGTTTCAAGATTCCCAAATTTGAAAAGTACGATGGACATGGAAATCCCATCACCCATTTGAAAATGTATTGCAATCAACTAAGGAGTCTAGGAAGAAATGAAGAATTGCTAATAGCTTATTTCGGGGAAAGGCTTACGGGAGCAGCCTCTGAATGGTTTTGGGATCAAGACGCATCTTGCTGGCACGTTTGGAATGACATGGCACATGCCTTTGTCATACAATTCCAATACAACATCGACATTGGCCTCTCCTTTCAAATCTGAAGAAGAAACCAAGTGAAAGTTCTAGGGAATATGCCCTTAAATAGAGAGAGCAAGCAGCTCGTGCTGAGCCACCCATGGATGACCACGATTTAGTCACTGTCTTCCTTCAGGCTCAAGAGCCGGATTATTTTCAGAACATGATGTCCACGGTTGGTCAATCCTTCTTGGATGTAATCAAAATGGGAGAAATGGTAGAGAACAGTCTTAAGACAGGCAGAATTATAAGTCAAGCGGCTCTCAAGGCTGCAGCTCAGGCTGTCCAAATTGAATCTAGTGACACAAATGAGAGGGATGAAGAAGTCATGATGATATCAGGGTCAAGAAAAGGTTCCAGAAGAACACCTCGACGGTATGCGATGTCTCGACAGGTTTTCCATAACTCCCCTGAGCATTACTATCCACCTCCGAACCCACCATACTCAGTTGATCTACCCAATATGTTTTTCAGCCATCAAATCATCCAAGAAAGCGAGCACGAGCATCACAAAATCTCCACCAGCCTCTGCAAAATTTCCAAATACCTTATAACCCACTTCCAAGCCAAGGGTATAGAAGGGAACCGAAGCTTGAAGGATAATTTCACAGCAATAGGAGTTTCCTATACAAGCTTGTTTGAAAAGCTAAAGCAACATGACATGATTGCACCCATCCCTCCAAACCATGTGGAACCACGTGCAAGGAGATTTGACCTATATAAAAGGTGTGAATACCATTCCCATGCCCAGGGGCACAACGTGGAAAGTTGTCAAGATTTGAAAAGGGAAATAGAAAGGATGATCCAGGAAAGGTTGATTGTGATTCAAAAAAGTGACACCCAGAATATCGCGCTGAATCCGTTAACTGCACATGATGATACACACTTTCTGGTGGTGATGCCTGGCGACACGAAATATGAGAATCCACTCGGAAATTTTCCAACTGAAATGGGAGAAGGCCATAGTGATTCTGATAATCAAATTTTGGCTAATTGTCAGGCTTATCAATTGGAGAGTCATGTAAGAAGGAATTTGGGTGGTTTATTTTATTGTCACTTCTGTTTGCCCGGGTTATTTCACGGTTGTGATCTGTATATTGTCTTACCACTCAAACTTTTTTTATCCTTTTATTTTTCCTTTGGCCATTGTATCTCATTTGGTGTTGTCTAGGTTTGTTCCAAGGGTTATGCCCTAGTTTATTGTGCTTGTTTTTGTTGTACAAACTCTTTCCCCGTCTATTTAATGCGATCCTCTATTTTCAGCTATTTGTCTTTGATATATGTCTTTATAATCCTTTTTTTGTCAACTTTAGTGACATGACATACGTGCATAAGGTGGGCCTAATCTTAAAAGTTAATCACAAAACCATCGAAAGATGATCGGGGCATTTAAGAACGGTTTGAGATTATTTAGAGCCCGAGTCATGTGACACTGGGGCAAATAAAAAGAAAATCGTTAAAGGCAAGTTGGCCATGTTGACATGGGGGTCGTTCATGGTAATGAAAATGAGAGTGTTGCCCAACAGTGCTTTAGAGATATGACGAATATTAATCGTGTTGGTTGCACTTGGCTTATTTTGAAGATTGGAATGACAAAGGCATTTTGTTTAGCTACCCAAATACTTTATCCTTCGTTAACCCTTTGAGCCTTATGTGTTTTCTTTCATACCCCTCCTTCGGAATCACTAGAAAAGATTAGAAACACAAACGTGGAAGATAAAGAAAAAGAAAAAATCAAAAGAAAACAATAAAAGCAAAAAAAAAAAAAGAGAAAAAGAAAAAAAGAAAGAAAAAAAACAACAAAAACAACAAAAACAACAAAAATATAGAAAAGAAAAAGAAAATAAATGAAAAGGAAAACTGAAACAACGACGAATTGGGAACTACGTTTGACCTGATTCCTCAAAGAGGATACGTAGGCGCTTCACAGCTCGGTCATAGTGTAAATAAAACTAAAAAAATCCCCAAGTAAGAAACTGGGGCAAATAATTGTGTTTATTGTAAATAAATCTGTGTCTCGAGGTTGTAAATTGTGAACCCAAAGTTAAACTGTTTTGAGCTTTTAATACCCTTTCTTTCTAGCCCTATCCAAATCCCACATTACGGTCCAACAAAAGACCTTTTGACCAATCTTCAAAAGAGGCCAAGTCAGGCAAATAAGAGAGTTTTATCAGAACATAACACTCTGATTCCCAATAGAAAAGACTCTAATCTCCAGCAGAAGTAATATGAGAGAGTCTTAGCGTGTGACGACCCAAAGGGTCATCACTTATTTTATTAATTATTTCGAGCTTCTGAGGCCTTGAAAACCTCATTCTATGTTGCCTCAATTTACGTGCACGATCCGAGCATGTAGCCGGAAAGATTTTGTGATAGAAAATATGAAAAATGTGAGAAATTTGAAGAATTTTGATATTAATATTGATATGGTTGACTTCGGTCAACATTTTTGGTAAACGGACCCGGACCCGAGATTGGATGGTCCCGGAAGGTCCGTAGGAAAATATGGGACTTGGACATGCATCCGAAGTCGAATTCTGAGGCCTTGAGCCCAAGTTATGAATTTTTCTGTGAAATTGTTTTTGATGTAATTGTTAAAGGAAAATGAATTAATTGACCTTGGTATCGGGCTCGTATTTTGGTTCTGACGCCCGGTACAAGTCTTAAATATTATATATGTGCTTTCTGCAAAGTTTGGTGACATTCGGAAGTCGTTTGATATGTTTTGGACCTTGAGTTCCAAGTTTGAAAGTTTTGAAAACCAAAAGTAAGAAAATCATGAACTTGAGGTTTGATTTGATGAAAACGATGTGATATTGGCGATGTGATCGCATGAACAAGTTTGTAATGTGTTTTTGATATTGTGTACATGTTTGGTTTGGAGCCCGGGGGGCTCGGGTAAAGATTTGATAGGCCGTTGGTTCAATTTCTGAATTTTTGCACTACTGGTTTTTCAACGAGCTGTTGGCTTAGCAATTGCGAAGCATTTCTCGCAATTGCGAAGGTGACAGATCAAGGCAGGGTTCACAAATGCGAACCCTTGATCGCAAATGCGAAGGGCGTCCAGGACGGCTTGGGTACGCAAAAGCAAACATAACCTCGCAAATGCGAGGCCTTCATTGTTAAGACATGCTTCGCAAATGCGAAGGTCCCTGGAGGCCAGCCTTGTTCGCAAATGCGAACATTATGTCGCAAATGCGAACCTCCTAGTATGCCTTGGCTTCGCAAATGCGAACAAAAGTTTGCAAATGCGAACTTCCCATCCTTAGCTTATTTTTCAAACTTCAGAAATTGGTCGGGGTTCGCAATTGCGAACCCATGTTCGCAAATGCGAACACAGAGACCTGTAAATCACGATTTCCAACTTCATTTTCACATTTGACAACCCAAAAACACCCATTGGCGATTTTTCACGAACTCCCTCTTCTTCAAAGCAATTGTAAGTCACTTTTTACTTAATTCTTTCAATTCCTGACAACATTAAACATGTTTTTCAATAGAAATCAAAGGTTTTCATGGTAGAATTTCTTGTTTTTAGTAGAATATAGGGTTTTTCATGAATTGGGAAATTGGACCTCGAATTGAGGTCCGATTTTGAAACAAATCATATACTTGAACTCGTGGGGGGATGGGTAACCGGATTTTGGTCTAAACCCCGAGTTCCGACCATGTGGGCCCGGGGTTGAAATTCACTATTCCGGGCAGAATGTTGTAAAAGTTGTAATTGGCCTTACGAATTAGTTTGTTGAGTAGTATTGATGATATTAAATCAATTGTGTATAGATACGATTGGATTGGAGCCAAATTTGAAAGGAAAAGGCATTGCCACGGATTGAATTGTTCGTAAACATTCGAGGTAAGTGTTTGTTCTATCCTAGCTTGAGGGAATAAGATTATGTGTTATGTGTTATGTGATCGAGTGCAGTGTATGGGCTGTGGTGATGAGCATCCATACACTGGCGTCTAGCATGACCGTGAGTCGTTGTTAATACTTGTTGCGAGACATATTTGAAGATAAATTGTTGAACTCTTGCCGGCTTGTAGAATTGTTATTATTCTCCCTTGTTGGGACTTGTCGTGAAGATGATTATTGATTGCCCTTGTTAGGACGGCTTATGATTTACTGTTTCATTCTTTGCCCTTAACTGTGATTGTTATTTGGGTGAGGAAGAGTGATAATGCACGAAGGGTGATGCCGTGCCTTGATTTATTATTTATGCACGAAGGTTAATGCCGTGCCTTATTATTGATTATGCACGAAGGTTAATGTCGTGCCATGTTTTATTGATTATGCACGAAGGTTAATGTCGTGCCATGTTTTATTGATTATGCATGAAGGATCATGCCGTGCCTTGTTATTGAACCATGTACGAAGGATCATGCCGTACCAAGGATGTAAGGATGAGAGTAAAAGCATGAAGGGTGATTGCGTGCACTTTATTTGCTTATTTGGTGAGGATGAGAGTAAAAGCACGAAGGGTCATGCCGTGCAACTACTTGCTATTCCTTGACTTGATATTACTTGTTTTTCCATTATACTTTGTTTTACCTTGTGGACATATTAACTGTTGTTAATTGTCGAGTTCATTTGAGATATTCCTTATTGTGTTATTACTTGGTTATTTCTCGTTATTTTGTGGTATACATATATATGGAACTGCACAGGTTTATAGCAGGTCCTGTCTAGCCTTGTCACTACTTCGCCGGGGTTAGGCCGGGCACTTACCGACACATGGGGTCGGTTGTGTTGATGCTACACTTCTGTGCTTTTTGCAGAGATCACAGTGTTGGAGCAGCTTTCGGACTGCAGTAGTAGTAGGATTTTTTAGGAGTTGTCTTCAGCCCCGCAGGCCCGGCGTCTCTTCTTTTACTTATGTTATTAGCTGTAGTCTCTTTGTTCCAAGACAAACAGATTATGTTATATTTTTTTCAGACCTTTATGTGTAGTATTTAGTAGAAGTTTGTGAGTTGGTGACTCCACGTCTTGGGTAGAGGATTTCAGTATGGTTTTACCTTGAAACTGCTTAATTCTATTTCGATAAAGTCTTCCGCACTAATTTAATTAAAGTTATGGTTTTGTTGATAAATAAATTATGAAATTTTATTAAAAACAGGATAGTATGAATACAGTGGCTTGCCTAGCTACCATGAGTAGGCGCCATCACGATCCCGATGTTGGGGAAAAATCCGGGTCGTGACAAGTTGGTATCAGAGCTCTAGGTTACATAGGTCTCACCACTCACGAACAAGCTTCGTAGAGTTTGAGAGGTAGGTACGGAGACGTCTGTACTTGTCCTCCAGAGTCTATTGAGTTAGGAAAGAGTCTCTCATTTGTTCTTTCTTGTCGTGCGACTTGTTCCTCAAATGCTGATTGAACTTCTATTCTGTCATTTCGCAGATGGTGAGGACACACACTTCTTCGTCCACTGACCAGCAGCCCGAGCCCCAGGCAGCTCCCGTGAGGGGCAGGGGCTGAGGCCGTATCAGAGGCCGTGGTAGGGGTAGAGCTCAGCCCTCGGCAGCTATTCTAGAGGTGGAGCCTCAGATTGAGACTGGCGAGGAGGTTCCAGTCCTAGCAGCTCCAATGGGCCCAGCTCGGGTCCCGGGAGAGGCTTTATTTACCCCGGATCTTCGGGAGGCTCTGGTCAGGATAGCGGGATTTATGGACAGCGTTGCCAGAGCAGGCTTATTATCAGTTGCACCAGCCGCTTCTCAGGCTGGAGGAGGGGCCCAGACTCCTATTGCTCGTATTCCGGAGCCGGTAGCTCCTCAGCCTCAGGCACCGGTGGTTCAGCCAGCTGTGGCCACTCAGTCAGGTACCACAGCTCATGCCGGAGATGGAGCGGCCATGACTTCTGATTCTTTTTGGAGACTTGATCGGTTCTCCAAGATGTTAACCACTACCTTCAGCGGTGCCACATCGGAGGATCCTCGGGATTTCTTATTCGGTTGCCATGAGATTCTCAAGACTATGGGGATCGTGGAGTCCAATGGAGTTGACTTCTGTACATTCAGGCTTTCAGGATCCGCCAAGACTTGGTGGAGGGATTATTGCTTGACCCGACCAGCAGGGTCCCCAGCTTTATCATGGGATCAGTTTGCAGAGCTATTTCTGGAGAAGTTTCTCCCTGCTACTCAGCGGGATGCACTTCGGAGGCAGTTTGAGCGCCTCCATCAGGGCACTATGACGGTTACTCAGTATGAGACGAGATTTGTTGATTTGGCTCGTCATGCAGTAGTGATACTTCCCACAGAGCGGGAGAGGGTCCGTAGGTTCATAGATGAGCTTAATCAGCCAACTAGACTTCAGATGGCTATGGGAGTGGGGAGTGATATATCATTTCAGGAGGCAGCTAATGCAACACGTAAAGTTGAGATGGCTCTTGCTCGGGGAGGTGGTTATTCTTCAGACAAGAGGCCTCGTCATTCAGGCAGGTTTATTGGTTCTTCTTCTGGTGGTAGGGAATCTTTTGATAGGGGCCAGTCTTCCAGGCCTTTCCATTCTGTCCTTTAGGCTTCACAGGGTGGACCAGGTGATCGTGGGTTTTGTGAGCAGTATTCAGATCAGTCTCCTATTAGTGCCCAACCTCTTCAGAGTGTTCGTGGAGGCCATTCAGGTCGTCAGGGCCAGCGGCCCCATCAGCCTAAGAGTTGCTACGGCTGTGGTGACCCAGGTCATATTCTCAGGTTTGCCCTCGAGCAACGGGCAACTCTCAACAGCGGGGTCCTCGTCCTATGATTCAGGCCCCAGCTGACCCTCAGCCTGCCCAGCCAGCCAGAGGCGGGGGTAGAGATTATAGAGGTGGAGGTGGAGACCGTAGAGGTGGAGACCGTCCAGCCGGAGGTAGAGGTCAGCCATTTGATTGTCGTCCTAGAGACGCAACTCAGAGGGGAGGTGCAGATCCCCGATTCTATGCTTTACCAGCTAGGCCAGAGGCAGAGGCATCAGATGTCGTGATTACAGGTACCATTCTTGTGTGTGGCAGAGGTGCTTCGGTATTATTTGACCCTGGGTCTACATATTCATATGTGTCTTCCTACTTTGCACCGTATTTGGCCGTGCCTAGCTATGCTCTGGATATTCCAGTTTATGTGTCTACACCGGTGGGTGACTCCATTGTAGTCGACCGGGTGCATCGTTCGTGCGTAGTTATATTTGGGGGTCTTGAGACTCGTGTTGATCTGTTGCTTTTGGACATGGTGGATTTTGATGTCATAATGGGGATGGACTGGTTGTCCCCATACCATGCTATTCTAGATTGTCATACTAAGTCTGTGACCTTGGCCTTGCCAGAATCACCCCGACTAGAGTGGAAAGGTACCTCAAGCCACTCCGTCCGCACCGTTATTTCCTATGTTAAGGCTCGGCGCATGGTCGAGAAGGGGTGTCTAGCTTACCTGGCTTATGTTCGTGATTCCAGCGCAGAGGTTCCTTCCATTGAGTCAGTCTCTATTGTACGGGAGTTTCCTGAGGTTTTTTCTTCAGACCTGCCGGGCATGCCACCCGACAGGGATATTGATTTCTGTATTGATCTGGCACCGGGCACTCAGCCCATCTCTATTCCACCCTATCGTATGGCCCCGCTGGAGTTAAAAGAGCTAAAAGATCAGTTGCAAGACCTTCTTGAGAAGGGCTTTATCAGGCCCAGTGTTTCCCCCTAGGGAGCACCTGTGTTGTTTGTGAAGAAGAAAGATGGCTCGATGCGGATGTGTATTGATTACGGCAATTGAACAAAGTGACAATAAAGAATAAGTATCCGCTACCGAGGATTGATGATTTGTTTGGCCAGCCCCAGAGGTGCCAAGGTATTTTCAAAGATAGACTTGAGGTCAGGCTACCATCAGCTGAAGATCAGGGCGGCTGACATTCCTAAGACATCCTTTCGCTCTAGATATGGGCATTATAAGTTCTTGGTCATGTCCTTCGGGTTGACCAATGCCCCGACAGCATTCATGGAGTTGATGAATCGGGTATTCAGACCTTATTTAGATCTATTCGTGATAGTCTTTATAGACGACATCCTGGTATACTCCCGTAGCCAGGAAGAGCACGAGCAGCACCACAGAGTGGTTCTTCAGATTCTGAAAGATAACCAGCTATATGCCAAATTTTTGAAATGTGAGTTCTGGTTGAGTTCGGTAGCATTTCTGGGTCACATTGTATCAGTGGAAGGTATTCAGGTAGACCCAAAGAAGATTGAATAAATCCCGTTTCGATTGTCCTTTAATTGGAAAAACTCCATCGCGCCCTCGCGGGTTAGCGGAAAAAGGAGGTGTGACACCTATGACTAGATTGACCCAGAAGGGTGTCCCTTTTCAGTGGACAGAGGAGTGTGAGGCGAGCTTTCAAAAGCTTAAGACAGCTTTGACTTCGGCCCCTATCTTGATGTTGCCTACCGGTCCGGGGTCCTATACTGTATATTGTGATGCCTCACGAGTTGGACTCAGCGCAGTATTGATGCAGGATGGTAAGGTTATCGCTTATGCTTCGAGACAGTTAAAAATACATGAGAAGAATTATCTAGTTCATGATCTTGAGTTAGCAGCAGTGGTTCATGCCTTAAAGATCTGGAAGCATTATCTATATGGTGTGACATGTGAGGTGTACACCGATCACAAAAGCCTACAATACTTGTTCAAGCAAAAGGAGTTGAATCTACGACAGCGGAGATGGTTAGAATTACTAAAAGACTATGATGTTACTATCTTATATCACCCAGGTAAGGCCAATGTGGTGGCCGATGCATTGAGTAGAAAGTCTGCCAGCATGGGTAGTCTTGCATTCATTCCGGT
>JASVEL010008188.1:0-195074 GCA_032618575.1 Nicotiana noctiflora | reverse complement strand
CAATAACAGCTATCATGCTAGCATTCAGATGGCCCCGTTTGAGGCATTGTACGGGAGAAGATGTGGGTCGCCAATCGGGTGGTTTGAGGTAGGTGAAGCGGAATTGCTAGGGCCAGATATGGTGTACAAAGCTATGGAAAAGGTCAAGGTTATTCAGGAGAGAATGAAAACAGCGCAGAGTCGACAAAAATCCTATGCAGACGTTCGCCAAAGGGATTTGGAGTTTCAAATCGATGATTGGATGTTCTTGAGGGTATCTCCTATGAAGGGAGTCATGCGATTCGGAAAGAAAGGGAAATTGAGTCCTAGGTATGTCGGGACATATCGGATCGTTCAAAGGATTGGTCAAGTTGCTTATAGGCTAGAGTTGCCTCCTGAGATGTCATCAGTGCACCCGGTATTCCACGTGTCCATGTTGAAGAAAGTGATCGGAGATCCATCCACCATCATGTCGGTCGAAGCTATGGAGGTTAATGAAGATTTGTTATATGAAGAAGTTCCAGTTGCCATTCTTGATAGGCAGGTCCGTAAGTTGAGAAATAAGGAAGTTGCCTCTGTTAAAGTATTGTGGCGAAGTCAACAAGTTGAGGAGGCCACATGGGAAGCAGAAAAAGAGATGAAGGAAAAGTACCCCCATTTGTTTGATCAAACCTAGAAGAAATTAGGTGACCCTTCTACTCCTAGTAATTGCCATCTTGTCCAAGTTGTTTCCCTCTTAGTATTAGTAAAGTCTCCTTCGCTTTATAATGAGATAAATGTGTTGTTGCCTTGGGTCACTTGAACCTTTTTTGATAAATGAAAGCCTTATAAAATATTCATGTGTTAAATAAACAACTAATAGTAAGTGTAGATTGGTAATGGTTTGTTTGTGTGTACATAGTGTATTAAGATGGTTAAATAAGGTAAGAACTCATTGAAGTGACAAGTTTTTGTGCAATTGTAACAATGTGATAGAATATGGGCATTCGTTGAGGTAAGAAAGTGTATACCAGTTGTGGGAAGTGTTGTATTTGTGTATTGTTGTTTGGTAATATGTTTCGGGGGCCCTCTGACAGGTGGATATGTCCATAATACAAAGGAAACTCTGCCGAAATTTTTCTAAAATATAAGAGTTAGTTAAAATTTTGATAGTTTGCATATCATATCTTTCAAAACCAACTCATTTTCAAAGTCCTCATTCGGGGACGAATGATCTTAAGGAGGGGAGGATGTAAGGCCCCGAAAAATTTTTGTGCATGAAACCTAGTAGCCGTGGTGCCATGGTCCGAATAATATGTTAGGAATGCGTAGAATTCTTCGCGGCGAGCTTGCGAGCCGCTGTTCGGACCCTTGGTAGTGATTTAAGTTTCAAAAATGTAAAGAGTCAATTTTCCAGAAAAGTGTCGATTCTGCGGTCAGGAGTGCGACCGCAGATCTGCTATGCGGACCGCATTCCTGCCGCAGAGCTTAACAGTAGGATTGAAAAAATTGGTGTTGAGAATGCGGTCGATATGCGATCGTAGAATGGACCTGCGGACCGCAGATCTACCGTATAAATTCTCGAAGGTTTTTGATTGTCAAATCTGGGGTGCACTATACGACCGCAGATCAAGAATGCGGACCGTATTTTGGTCGCATTCCTTAACAGAACTTGCGTAAATTTTGAGGCAATTCTGCGGTCACTATGCGAACCGCATGTTGATTCTGCGATCACAGATGCGATCGCAGAATTGACCCGGCCCAGGAATTTTATAAATTTCAAACCGACCTCTTCTTTAAAATAACGCCTTTCTCCTTCATTCTATCATATCATCTTACCAAAAATTAGAGAGAGAAGAGAGGGTTTTTAGAGAGAGAAGTTTTTCATCTTCAAATATTGTTCCAACCATTAAGTCCAAAGGATTCTAGGGCCAAGATTCAACTTCCCCAATCTTTACAAGGTAAATACCCTAACTATTTTTCCTCTAATTTTCAGTTTTAAAATGGGTAAGGAGAGGGTTACATATAATAGCTTTTGAACTTGAGATTTTATGCATGATTATTAAACTTGTTTTCTTAGTAAAGAGGAAGTGAATAGGCGTAAGAGTCTGCAAAACAAGGTCGGCAAAGATAGGGTAGCTTGGGTAAGCATAAAGTAGGAAGTTAAAAGAAGGAAACTCGATACCAGGTATGTATGGCTAATTTTGATTCTTGTGAAATCGCCTATATGTGTGAAATTTGTTTGGTTCGAGTTAAATTGCCAAATTGTGTGAAATTCTTGTATGTTGTGTTGGATATTCAAAGTTGTTGTTGAACTATGAGTGATGTAATATGATATTTGAGTCGAAATATAAATGAGAGTTGAATTTGGTAAAATAATTGTGAATAATGGTTATGATGGCATATATGGTACCTTGTGGAAAAGAAGCGAAACACTTGAGGTGTGGTAAGTTATTGAACATAACAGTATGAACATTCTCGATTTTGGGACACTTGTAACTTGGTTGTGATATTGGCTTGAGAAGTAATTGAGAACATGAACCAATGTATAAATTGCTTATTTGAACTTGTTGTAATTGTGTGTAGTGTCTTATCTGTTGTTTGTGATTGTTGTGTTTGAAAACCTGTACGGTGGGATCGGGTTGCGCGCCGCAACATGAAGAAATAAGGTGTGGGTTGGGGTGATAAGGGTGGCCGAGGTAATAAGGGTGGACGAGGTAATAAGGATGGAAAGCGATCGAAATCGCAAATGAAAATTGAAACAAAATTATTGATATGAAATTGTAAAAGGAGACAGCAGGAGAGTTTGCAAACTGGGGGGCACTGATTGCCCCTATGTTTGACTACTTGCAATTTATGTGGTTGATTGGTTGTTGTTCTATTTGTTGACCTTAAACGTGCTTGTGTTGAGGCTTATCTGAAATGAGTAAAAGGTGGGGAACGTGGTTAGTTAGCTTAAATTGATTCTTTGATGTAATCTATTGGCTGTCTTGTCATCGTGATTCTTGTTTAACGGTTTGAGTTTACTTGGGACAAAGTTTGTCCATACATACCAGTACAATTCATGTGTATTAACGTCCCTTTTGCCGAGGACGCTACATTCGTGTTATGATTGTAGGTGGATCAGTAGCAGGCACTTCAGCTCATCGGCAGTAGTATCCTTCATCTTCCACTGCCCGTTTTGGTGAGCCCCTTTCTTCCTTGGGGCCCTGTGTGGTTCATGCCACTTTTGTTTAGATTTCATTTTGGTTTTGTAAGGTATAGCCGGAGCCTTGTTACCGGCAAGTATTGTACTCCCCTTTTTATATCCTAGAGGCTCTGTAGACATGTAAACTGTGGGATTCCAGTCTTATGTATATATTATGTTATGTCGGGCGTTGTAAAAAAACTGCAAACTTGTTAATGAATCACTTGTATGGTTTTGTTTGTTTATTATGAAATCATTCATGGTTAGTAAGATATTTGGTTAATGAGAATCAATCAACACCGGGGTAATGCGTGAGAATGAAAGGCATCCAGGTCCGCTTGACTAGGGCTACCCAGTCAGGCGCCGGTCATGTCCCTCAATTTGGGGCGTGACATAACCAACCTAGGACCATTCTTTCCCAATTCCTGATGTTTAAACTTCACTTTTCCATATGTATGCAACTTGTTCAAGTCTTTTTCCTTTTTTCTTATTACTTGAGATTGACAATGATGTGTCTTTATTTTCAAGTATGTTTTTAAGTTATTTGTTTATTAAAAGGACTAATTCATAAGTATAAGTTTGGTCGGGACCCACCATTTATGGACCGAGATGGGTGCCTAATACCTTCCCCTCAAAGTTAGTTCAAGCCCTTACCCAAAACCTCTCGTAATGCAAATTAGTCTAAGAGTTAATTGCTCTAGGTACCCTAACGCATCATAATCCATTAGGTGGCAACTCTTCAAAACCCAAATTCCCAAAATAAAATGAGTCATTACCCTCCATGAACGTCGGAACCTAGACCTCTCCCTGCGGAGGGAAAAAAGGAGGCGCGACAGCACCATCCTCTATTTATTGAGTCTAATGACGAACTCTTACAACAATTTTGACTCACTTTGTGCGATACTGAATATGTCCGCCTTCCAGGCATAGACTTTTTTGGCCCCGACATGAGCCTTTATAAATGAATCTGTGAGCATTTTAAAATAATCAATTGAATGCTCGAGTAAAAGATAATACCATATTAAGGCCCATTTCCTGAGGGTTTCTTTGAATTTTTTTAGCAGAAGAAATTCAATCTCATGATGAGCCAAGTCGTTTCATTTCACTATTGTTGTATAAGTTGTGATGTGCTCCTGAGGATCTGAAATCCCATTGTAATCTGTTATGTCTGGCATATTGAACAGTTTCGAAATCAATTTCGGTGTTGCGCTCAGCTAAACGGTAATTTGGTATACTTTTTTTTGAATCTAGGCCATTCAAAAATAGTGGTGCACCTGGAATTTGATCCATTCGGGCGTGAAACTCCTTTCCGTTCTAATCCATCCGCTCATTCATTTCTCTCATGAATCTCATGAGTTCACTCATGAATGGATCACTACCATTGTCATTATCGGACATGCTATAGATTCCCTCAGCCCTGTTGAAACCGACTTCACCCCTCGGGGTGTTATTATCAACTCTTTGGGCCATTTGATTTACAGGAGCGATGGGAGGAACTGTGCCTCGTTCGTGTGCATTGTTGGAAGCACTTCATAATGCTTACTTATTAAGTTCTGTCATGACCTAGTCCTGCCTTGAGAGATGGCCCATAATGGCATTTTGTTGCTCTCTCAAGATCCTTATCATTTCTGCAACGTCCTCGTCCTTCACATCATCAGGAGTTGACTTCCTCACATGTCTGGGATATTGTCCGTCATGTACCGGAGTTGCCACGTCCCCCTTGTTGCGGGTGTCACCGATTGCCTCCTCATGTTAGGTTAAATTTTTGTGTGCCTCAATTTTCATTTTTTGACATCGTTAGCTACAATTTTCATTTTTTGAGAAGAAACAAAGAATCAAAGAATCAAACGAGTTAGTAATAGATGCAAGGATGAACTCAATTAAGAAACTGTCAAAGCCCCATGGTTGGCGCCAAACACTTTATCCGTAAAATGGTAAAGTTCAATTTATTATGTGGTTTATAGACAAATAAACTAATTTAATCCAAGATGATCAATAAATTAGATTAAAAATAAGACTTAGCATTAAAATCAAAAGAAATGGCATGCCTGGCTCCGGGAGCGATGCTTCAGAAGACAGAAATAAGAGCAATATAAACAGAAAGTTAAGTTGTATTCGGCTGAAGAACAGAATGTAGCATAAGTTTTGCTAGAGATTTTGTATGTCTACAATGACTGTTGAAACTGCTATTTATAGCTATACCTAGGAAACAAGATCGTAGGATCAATCTTTCTTAAATAACAATAAAGGGGGCCATTGATGATGTAAATGTAATGGCAGGTCATGAATGCCACAATTCTCTACAATGACTGTCTATTTAATACTAAGGAATATTTTTATTAAATATCGTCAAGTGACAAACAGTCAACCCGCTCCCGTTGACCGTGTTTCCCTCGGGGTTTTGTGCGGTGTCAACTGCAGCTATTGTTCCTGGTCTTGGTTCTTACTCGATTTGTTTTCTGTCTATCTCCGGTTCCACTTGTCATAATGTCGATCATTTAATATGAGCAGGTTTTACTCTAATTAGCGCAATCATATTAAGCTAGCACTAAATCTTAATTCTCTGTCAATCATAGACTCAAAATGTATCTCTTTAGCTATTTAGACATACTCTGAGATGGACAATTAAACCATCAAAGCATTTAAATGTGTACTCTAGCACGAACATAAAGAAGATGCAATTTAGCAACTATCATAGTATAATAATCTCATCATATCTAATTTAAGCATGCGAAAATGCACAGAATCTCATAACATGGGCATGTATTAGATAATACACACAATAAGATCCTAGCTACTAGCATTACTCATAAGAGTCCTATGTATATACGTGTCTTGTAGTTTCCGTAGACTTCCCCTTCATAAAGTATAGCTAAACAACTCTCTTTTATCATTTCTAACTAGAAAATCACATTTTGAAGTCAAAGTCTTAATATACCTTATATCCGTGGAAGCTGCCTGGCTAATACTGTTTTTCCCCGCTAGCTCCTTAATTATCTGTTAAGGTCATCACCTGTTTTCATCATCTGTCCCGTGTTTACTAGGCCTTGAAAACCTTATTTTATATTGTCTCGATTTATGTACATAGTCCGGGCGCGTAGCCGAAAAATTTTTGTGTTAGAATAAGTTAATTCTATGAGAAATTTAAGAATTTTGATATTAATATTGATATAGTTGACTTTGGTCAACATTTTTGGTAAACGGACCCGGATTCGAGTTAAAATATGGCACTCGGGCATGTGCCTGAAGTCGAATTTCGAGGCCTAGAGCCCGAGATATGAATTTTTCTGTTAAATTATTTTTCTGAAATTATTAAGGAAATAAAAATGAAAATTGATTGAAAGACTATGGTATCGGGCTCGTATTTTGGTTCTGATGCTCGGTACTAGTCTTATATATTGTTTAAACGCTTCCTGTAAAGTTTGGTAAAAAACGGACATCGTTTGACGTGTTTCAGATATGTTTGGGTTGCGTTATGCTCGTTTTCTTATGCTTCGACATCGTTTCTTCAACCATAAATGATATCATATTAAATAAATGAGCTCCAATTACTGTTTTAAATGAAGCATTAGATCTGTATCATAATTACAGACCCGTAGCAAAAAGAATCATCGAATTTGGACATCGTATGAGGATTTTATGGTCATTTTACTAAGGTTGCCCAAATTTTCAGGTTAATGACGAAATTGCACCTGACGGCGTATTAAAAACCTGCACTATTTGCAAATCTTAAAACCTACATATCTCATTCATTATAAGGTCAAATTGAGTGATTCAAAATCCTAAATTCATTATAATTTCACGAGGAATCCATTGGGAGCAGTAAAATGCGTGAACAATATACCTATAATGAGCAGGTTGTATTTTTTTCTAATTTTTGAACGGGAAGAAGGTTCGGAGGCGATCTTTAAGAGAGAAAATCAGTGGGTATCACCGAGGTAAGTGATTTGATTATTAAAACTCGTTTATGGTGATTATAAACTACAATCCCATTCTTTAATTCATGAAAATAATAGAAAAATAGGATTTTGGAGCCTGGAATTATGAGATCTTTAGGGGTCAATTTGAGGGGTCAAATGGACTCCGATTTTGGCGTTCTTTATATGAACGGACTCGTGGCGAGACAAGGAATCCGTTGGTATAATTTTCGGAATTTTTTTACTAAGCGGGCCTGGGGTCGATTTTATAATTTTTGGACAGCATGTTAAAAATACTTTAATTAGGCAATTGGGTTGGTTTGTTTAGTATAATTGATGATATTAAATAAATTATGTATAGATACGATTGATTTGGAGCCAAATGTGGAAGAAAAGACATTTCTTGAGGATTGAGTGGACTATAAGCCGTCGAGGTAAGTGTTTGATCTATCCTAGCTTGAGGGAATATGATCGAGTGTGATATTTGCTAATTGCTATGTGATCGAGTGCGGTGTATAGGCGTAGTGACGAGCATCTATATACAAGAGTCTAGCATGACCGTGAGTCGTTTGTTGACATATGTTGTGAGTTAATGTGGAATGTTCTTAAATCATGTTCTTGAGCCCGTGTTGTGTTGGGAAGGTTGATTATTGTTTCCCTTGCTAAGACTTCGTTGTATTGTTGATGTTATTCCCTTGTCGGGATATTGTTATGATTATTGTTTCCCTTGCCGGGACGGTACATATTACTTGTTTCATTCTTTTTTCCTTGACTGTGACATGTTATTTGGGTGAGGAAGAGTGATAATGCACAAAGGGTGATGCCGTGCCATTTTTTACTTATGTTCACACGAAGGATCATTCTGTGCCTGTTTTTACTGTTTATGCACGAAGGAACATGTCGTGCCGTTGTTACTTAATTTATGCACGAAGGATCATTCCGTGCCATGTTTATTATTTATGCACGAAGGGACATTCTGTGTCGTTGTTATTTAAACCATGCACGAAGGATCATGCCGTGCCATGGATGTGAGGATGAGAGTAAAAGCACGAAGGGTGATGCCGTGCACTTCTATTTATTTATTTGGTGAGGATGAGAGTAAAAGCACGAAGAGTGATACCGTGCACTTCTATTTGTTTATTTGGTGAGGATGATAGTAAAAGCACGAAGGGTGATGCCGTGCAACCATTCAATTTCTTGCTTTGCAATAACTGTTTCTGCTACACTCTGTTTTTATCTTACTGATTTATTATGTGTTGCTAATGTTCTCCCCCAGCATGTGTATCTCCTTTGTTAGTTGTGTTATTCAATATCTCTATTATTTTGTGGTAATACATATATACAACTGCACAGGTTTATGTGAGTGTCTGGTCCTAGACTTGTCACTACTTCGCCGGGATAGGCCAGGGCACTTACCAACACATGGGGTCGGATTGTGCTGATACTACACTCCTGTGCGTTTTTGCACAGGTCCAGGTTTTGAGCAGGAGCAGTAGTCGTAGTACACTAGCGGGATTATCGTACTTCCGAGACCGAGGTAGCTTGCAGGCGTCCGCAGGCCCGGTGTCTCCTCTATTTACTTTTATTATTGCTGTGGTCTCATTGTTTCGAGACAGACGGTTATTATTTATTTTCTTTCAGACCCTTATGTTGAGTTATTCCTTAGTAATTCGTGAGTTTGTCACTCCACATCTTGGGTAGAGAATTTATGTTAGTTACTTTACATTATTATTTATTTTTTATTCGTAAGACTTCCGCATTCAAATATATGAGTATTATTCTTGTTATATAATATGAGAACAAAGTGGTTGTATAAACAGAAAATTGGTGAGTGAATTGGCTTGCCTAACTACCACGAGTAGGCGTCATCACGATCCCGACGGTGAGGGAATCCGTGTCGTGACATAAATATTCTCAGTCTATTCAAATCAATGAATCTGAAAATTAGCAACTTAATCAAACCCATTTCAAAAGTTCGGATTTTGGTCAAAGTCAATGAAAAATAGTCACCTTTTTGTTGCAATAGAGACAGGTCCAACATAATATACTGGAGTTCGGTGCACTTGTGTATGAACTCTAGCATACACAAGACCCACCCGTCGAGCAGGGACGATAGTCGGCCTTAGTGATCCGACGGTGCCGAGTGGAAGGGTCGTCGCTCAACGGATAAAAGTTACTCTAGGGATAACAGGCTGATCTCCAAGAGCTCACATCGACGGGAAGGTTTGGCACCTCGATGTCGGCTCTTCGCCACCTGGGGCTGTAGTATGTTCCAAGGGTTGGGTTGTTCGCCCATTAAAGCGGTACATTAGCTGGGTTCAGAACATCGTGAGAGAGTTCGGTCCATATCCGGTGTGGGCGTTAGAGCATTGAGAGGACCTTTCCCTAGTACGAGAGGACCGAGAAGGACGCACCTCTGGTGTACCAGTTATCGTGCCCACGGTAAACGCTGGGTAGCCAAGTGCGGAGCGGATAACTGCTGAAAGCATCTAAGTAGTAAGCCCGCCCAAGATGAGTGCTCTCCTATTCCGACTTCCCCATACTTTACAAATATCCCCTTGTTTATGAAAGTCACTTTATTTTATTTTGTAACCTAGTAACTCAAAAGTCACTCAGCACTTTTAGGGCATTTTAAATATTTTTTTCATTTTTTTTTATTTCCAACCATTTAAAAAATAAAAAATACCCATTTAAACCGTCACTCAATTTGTTCCATGACTCAACCCACTTTTTCTTATTTCTATAATAAAAAGCGTAAATATTACTTTGCTATAATGTATCATCTTGGTTTTCAATATAGTTATATACTGAATGTATACATTAGTTTAAGCAAAGTATTATATAGAAAATAATAAGTTAATCTTAACGAATTAGAGGAGTTAAATTTGAAAGTGAAACAACAAAACTTTGCGTTGGAGTGGAAGAAAATAAAAAGGTGGAAAGAAAAATGAATATAATTATTTATGCTTGAAATCTTGACTGAGAATATTAATATAAGAAGACTAGATATCCAGATTAAAAACAAGATCCTCGTTGTTTCAAAACAAGAACGCCTATCGCTTAGAGTAAAGATAATGCTATCATACGACCATTTCTAATCTGACTTATTTAATATTTTGCTTAAACCAATGTATACATCCAGTATAACTATGTTTAAAAACAAGATAATTCACTACTGTAAAGTAATATTTATATTCTGTGTGAAAGAAATAGAAAGTAGATCAGGCCATAGAGCGGATTGAGTCACTGTTTAAATGGATGTTTTTTATTTTTTAAATGATTCAATTAAAAAGAATTATGAAAAATAATATAATATGTCTTAAAAGTGCTGGGTGACTTTTGAGTTACAATATACAAAGTATGATGATTTTCAGGTACAAAACAAAGTCAAATGACTTTCATAAATTATTTCCATTCGTCCAGTGACCTTCCGAGAAATGAACTCCTCGAAAAAGGTCTAGCAATCGCTAAGATGTCTGGACTAGCTAGACCTTCGCTTTCGCCGACAAGGCATCTCAAACACGAGGAGTTAATTGGGTCAACATCCTTGTGATTGCAGCACATACCTTCGCGATCAAGCCTGCCTAGAACTTTCCTCTACGTGATCGTAGATTGATTAGTGGGATTTTGGTGCACCAGCCTCAACAAAATTTGCTTGATTAGTGGGATTTTGGCGCACCAGCCTCAACAAAATTTGCTTGATTAGTGGGATTTTGGCGCACGAGCCTCAACAAAATTTGCAACTTTGTAAAATGGTCGAAATGTTCCAAAACTCAAGAACCCCTCAAATCTGTATCAAACCACCTCAACAAGTCCCAAATGGTAAAACAATTTATACAAAGGTTCAAAACAAAAATTTCACAAATGGTCATATAACTATGACATTTTTTCACTAAAGTCATATAACTTTCTTTTCTCACACAAAAATCATAAAACTTTCACTTCTTTACTCAAAAAATCCTAGTGACCGGCAAAGACAATTCACCGGTCATTTTTTGAAAAATATTTTTTTTTTCATTTTTTACATTTTTTTGAAAAAACTGAAAATATTTTTTCTTTAAAATAAAAACTGAAAAAGTAAGATAAAACTAAATGCTTTAAAAAAACTGGAAAAAATGCTTTTTTTAAAAAAATTTAATTATTTTTTGTAACAACTGGAAAAAAAAAGACTTTACTAAATTAATGGACTATCGGTGCATTAGTTTAAAAAAACAAAAAATATTTTGCAAAATAAATAAAGTCCAACAAAGATACATTTTCAAGAAATGCTAAATATTTTTTATTTTTTTAAACTAATGCACCAATAGCCCACTAATTTAGTAAAGTCTTATTCTTCTTCTTTTTTCCAACTTTTACAAAAAATAATTCAATTTTTACAAAAAAATATTTTTCAGTTTTTTTAAAGCATTACTTTTGTAAAAACTAGAGAAAATATTTTTAATAAAATATTTTCATTTTTTAAAAGCTGAAAAAAATATTTTCAACAAAATATTTTTATTTTTTGCAAACTAAATAAAGTCCAACAAAGATACATTTTCAAGAAATGCAAAATATTTTTCGTTTTTTAAACTAATGCAACAATAGTCCACTAATTTAGTAAAGTTTTTTTTTCAATTTTTACAAAAAAAAATTCAATTTTTACAAAAAAAAAATGTTTTTCAGTTTTTTTAAAGCATTTCTTTTGTAAAAACTAGAAAAAATATTTTTATAAAATATTTTTGTTTTTTAAAATCTGAAAAAAATATTTTCAACAAAATATTTTGATTTTTGAAAAATATTTTTTTTTCAGTTTTTTTAAAGCATTTAGTTTTATCTTACTTTTTCAGTTTTTATTTTAAAGAAAAAATATTTTCAGTTTTTTCAAAAAAATTTCAAAAAATGAAAAAAAAAAATTCAAAAAATGACCGGTGAATGGTCTTTGCCGGTCACTGGGATTTTTTGAGTAAAGAAGTGAAAGTTTTATGATTTTTGTGTGAGAAAAGAAAGTTATATGACTTTAGTGAAAAAATATCATAGTTATATGACCATTTGTGAAATTTACCCTACATTTGGATGTGAATACTCAAAACGAGGATTTCAATCAAGTCAGGAACTGTCGCGAATCATGAAAATAATATAGTAGAATTATAAACGAAGTTAAAAGTGTTGCTATCACTTTGTTATAAATATCAAAAGATCAATTTAGCTGAAGAAACTTTTTTAGAAAAAAGTTTTAAGCTAGATAAATACTTTCTAAACTATTTGGATATGAAAATAAGCCATATATGTTGTATACTATTGAAGAAAAATATTTGTAAATCACTTCATCACAAAATTAATACTATTTTGGACTTTAAGCCATTGAGCTTTAAAGTAGAAGAAGTGTGGATTGAAAATGGAGGGAAATAAAATGGAAGGAAAATGAAAATTTGAAGAAGTGAACTTTTGTCTTGCACTTTGTCCCCCATTGGTGAAGGACAACCACATTTGTGTTCTTATATATAGAATCACTTCTTAAAGCTCTTAAAAGAAGTTGAAGAGAATGAACCCTTACAACGTCGTTGTCGCTCGCCTGACTTCGGCTTTGGCTTTGGCAAATGATCGATAAAATTATTTTTGGACAAAATTTATTTAATTATTTATTAAATGCCAAATCACTGCTGAAAATATGCCAGAACCGTGCTGAAGGTTCAGACAGCCTCTCTAGCCGCAGTTCTACCTCGACCGCGGTAGAACCGCGGCAGGTAGATTTAGAGAGTCTCTCTGACCGCGGTTCTACTGCGACCGCAGCTGGCAGCGTATTCTTCTGAAAAAGGCACATTTTTCAGACACCTCTTCTGATAATTGCCTATAAAGTCTGAGGCATGGCTCCATTTTTCTACACACGAAAAACACCCAGAACTTCTTTCTTTCTGAATATACTGCATCCTAATTCGCAGTCTCTCTCTCTCAAATTCGTAAGTGTGATTTTGCTCCGTTTTTTGAGTGTTGGTATATTGTATTGTCACTGTTGCAGGAAGGTTTATTCCGTTTTATTCTGGGAGGATTTAATCATTTACCTTGGCAACGTGTGAGGGGATTAAAATTCCTTAAGGACATACAAGAAACTTGTGGACTCGAAATATTTCTGATTTTCTACTATTTTCCAGGTTTCTTTAATTTTCCTAACAGTTTTTTTTTTCTGATTTTTGGTTTAACACAATAACGCTCACATTTACTACTCCCATTAATCAATAGTAGTTCATATTTCAATTGCTGTTCAGATTTTTCGCAATTAGCTTTGATGTCATGTAACCTAAGTTTTTCTTTAAAATTTTGGAAGATTGATATATATTTTCTTATGAGATATATATGGTTAAATGGCACTAGTTTTTAATTTTCAACCATCTAAGTGAGAACGTGACAAAATGGAAAGAACGGACAAATGGAGAGAGCCAGAACCCTGCACCAACTACTGTACCGCTTTCCAAAAGTTAATACTATTATCTTTGATAATGAGCCTTAATACAAAAGAAAGTTCTAATTAGTGAATACTTTATTTGTAGTGGAAGACATTGTTTGTGTAGTGGCAGTTCAATATTCATGCATCTAATCCAATAAACTTTTCTAAAGAAGGGTGCTGCATTTGACTTTAATAGAAGCTGAATATTAATTCATCCATCTAATATGTTGGTAAAATTTGGATTTCATACGTGGATAAATTGCATAATGACACGAAATTGCTTGAAATAGGTTTTGTCCCTGGATAAAATGGTAAAGTCTGTTCCTGCAAGAAGTGTCTCTTACCCGAATGTGGAGCTGAGAGTTCGATCCTTGATCTCTGAAGCAATTTTGACCACCCTTTGTCATTAGGCTATGGCTATTCATTATTACAAGGTTGTTCAATATGTATTATATATATATAAATCCTAACATATTATCTATATACATGATATTATTTTTCGACGAAAAGTAGTTAGTTAACCACCCTTACTACTATGTAGCTTCGCCCCTGAGTGAAGTAATAGCTCGGGATCAAACTTGATCCTCAATCGTCCCCGAAATATTTGGCGGTGCTGGCTCTAGGGGGAAGCCACTAAACCAATTGCTTTAGGCTCCCTAGAATTGAAGGGCCCCATTTTTTCATTATTATATTACATATTATAAAATTATTAATAAAAGATACTAAATTTTATTATACTCCTTGTTTTTGGTATGTGGTAGAGACTATTCAAATAAATAAATCGAGTTTTATAATTAATATGTAATATATGAAAATAAACAATTTGATAATGACTTAAATAATTAGAGGATAAAGTCTTTTGTAGTAGAATTGATCATTTCTTATAAAGAATGGATTAAGCTATTATCACTTCGAATTATAATTGAACTATTTTAAATGTATGAAATTATACTGATAACTTTTTCATGGTACAAATTTTGAGAATTTATTCAAATATTATCATAGCTGTTAAAATGTATTTTTTATAAAAAAAATATTATCAAAGTACTAGTACATAATATTAAAATATTTGTAATGGTGAGAGCTAGTACGTAAAAAATGAATGATTAACATATGTACAAGATGGCCGGTATACCATCAGAGGAGAATAAAAAATATGTGTGAACTCTAATAATTAAAAGTCACATTCCAATGTTTACACTCGTGAATGCAGAACGACTTGACCAGAGGATCTTTATTCTGTACAACTTGCGCAATTTTTAATATTTTTTTGGTACAACTTGCGCAATTGCTTAAATACAGCAATGTCCTGCTGAAATTAAAATTGAAGGACTAAAGCAAACAGCTATGAACTATCGTAAATCTGTTTGTGCTCTGTTTATTTTTCTTTTTGCTGCCAGCAGCCTTGAGATTGTTAGCGCACAAATTCGTCGTACTAATGTCACTTGTTTTCAGAATGAAAGAAGAGCTCTTATCCAATTCAAGGAAAGCCTAATTGATCAATCAAATCGGTTATCGTCATGGATTGGAGATAACTGTTGCAAATGGAAGGGAGTTGGTTGTAATTTCGTAACTGGCCATGTCGAAAATCTTGATCTTTCTAACAAATTTCCTAATGCTGGAGACTTGGCCACAGGAATGAGCAGTGAGAGCTTGAAGAAGTGGGAGAAATTCAAAGGAACTGTATTAGGAGGTGAGCTAAATCCTTCTTTGGTTGAATTAAAGCATTTACGTTACCTCGACTTGAGCTACAATAACTTTTCAAGAATTCAAATTCCACCAATTATTGGATCGTTGAAAAACTTGAGACTACTTAATCTTTCATGTGCTGGTTTTGGTGGAAAGATTCCTCATCATCTTGGAAACCTATCAAGGTTAGAACATTTAAACATAGGAATTTGCAAAACCTTGTTTGTCGTAGCGCAAAATTTATTTGAAGCAGATAGTGTTCCTTGGGTTGGTAGGCTTACTTCTATAAGAAGTTTACACTTTGTTGGATTGTCCATACCAAATAGTGAAGATCTTTTTAATTCAATTAACATGCTTCCTTCATTGTTGTCATTGAGTTTGGTTAGTTGTAAACTCACTAGTTTTCCATCTCGTTTGCATGTTAATTTCACATCTCTTACTTCACTTGATATCCAAATGAATTTCATGGAATCCACTATTCCTACATGGTTTTCCAACCTGACAAGCCTAGTGAATCTCAATCTTGGTTTAAATTCATTCAAAGGTTCAACTGATTTCTTTGAGCAACTGAGGAATCTAGAAACACTAGATCTTCAGGTGAACCAATTTGGCGATCCAGTGTTGAATTCGTTATGCAGATTGAATAGCCTTGTTTATTTGGATTTAACCCGAAATCAACTTAAAAGCTCAGATTTTCATTGCCTTAGAAATCTAACGTCTCTTTCCGTCCTTAAGTTGACTGGCAATATGTTGCAAGGGCCTTTCCCTGAGTCCTTAACACGTAGTTTCTGTAAATTGCGCGTTCTTGATTTGTCTGATAACAATTTCAGTGGGTTACTTCCGACATTTATTAGAGATCCATCTAGCTGCTACAAAAATTCATTGAAGGAGCTATACTTACGCAATAATGTGTACAATGATTACTTCCCTTCTGGACTAGAAAAGCACAAGGATCTTGAAATTGTTGATCTTGCTAATAATTCATTGTATGGTCCTATCCCTTATTCAATTGGTGAGATAACGAATTTGAAAATCCTGTTAATTTCAAACAATGACTTGAATGGGAGCATTCCATCAAGTATTGGAGAACTATCAAATTTGGAAGACCTGGACATCTCATACAACTTATTCACTGGTGTGGTCACCGAGCTCTATTTTGCTAACCTTAGCAATTTGAAGAATTTGCAAATGTCGGGGAACTCGTTGGTTTTGAATATTAGCTACACATGGGTTCCTCCTTTTCAAGTCAGAATGATAGTGATGTCATTTATAACAGTAGGGCCTCGTTTCCCCTCCTGGCTCGAAACACAGTTACAGCTAGAAAGGTTGATCATGACCGATGCTAACATTTCAGATACGATCCCTACTTGGTTTAGAAATATAACACTGTCTTTGGGAACCATTGATCTCTCCAATAACAAATTATCTGGTGGGCTAGAAGCTTTTTGTGATGCTCAACGTTTGTCTACCATCGATCTCTCCAACAATCTGTTATCAGGAAGTATTCCTTCATGTTTCGGGAACCTTCAAAGATTAATAACACTTACTCTGTCAGATAATAATCTTGAAGGTCATATCCCATCTTCTTTAGGTGCTTTAGGGGTTCAACTTAGCTATTTGCATTTGCAAAACAATAGGCTAAGCGGGAAGCTTCCCTCGACTCTTCAAAATTTGACGAATTTGAGATCACTTCACTTGGGAGAAAATAATTTCAAGGATACTATCCCTGCATGGCTTGGTGGGAGGGTAAAGTCATTGCAAATTCTGAGGCTAAATTCAAATGAATTTTTTGGTGACATTCCCTTACAACTATGCCAGATACGTTTCTTGTGTGTTTTAAATCTTGGTGGCAATAACTTGGATGGAAGCATCCCTCATTGTTTTAGAAACTTTACTTGCATGAAAATCAAATCAAGGTTGGACACTTCTTTTGGATTTCGCTATAATGAGAGACTTGATCACATTATGAAAGGGAGATCTCTGGAGTATTCTGATAGTCAAATATCATTGCTTAAGTTCATGGATCTTTCAGAAAACAACTTTATAGGCGGTATCCCGGAGGAATTAACAGAACTAGAAGGGTTGCAGAGTTTGAATTTGTCAAGCAATAATCTCAACGGAAGCATCCCAAAGATGATAGGCAATATGAAACAACTCCAGGCCCTCGATTTGTCTCTGAACAAGCTCTCCGGTCCAGTTCCTCAAGGTTTGGCTTCTTTGAACTATTTGAGCTACTTGAACTTGTCATTTAACAAATTATCAGGTCCAATTCCTACTGGAAATCAACTCCAGTCATTGGATGACAAGTCCATCTACGCTGGAAACAATGGACTTTGTGGATGGCCACTCTTGAAAAGTTGCCATGACAAGAGATCAACATCTCAGCCAAATCTTGATCAAGATGATAAAGGTGGCGCGGAGTCTAATCACTTATGGTTCTACGCGGGAATAGGACAAGGTTTCTGTGTTGGCTTCGTTGGGGTGCTAACTATGTTGCATTTCAAGAAATCCTGGCGTGTCATGTACTTTCAGTTTTTGGAGGATGTCTACAATAAGTTATATGTTGCATTTTTTCTCATCATTGCTAAGTTTCAAAGAAGAGGCTGAAACAAAGAACAACAGTACCAAGAACTTCTTAGTAATCCCACTACTTCATATTACTTGTTCAGAAAATCTGTTTTCAATTTGTATTACCTTACCCTTAATAATGGATAACAATTGAATTTATACACAATTTTAAAGATATGTGGACTAATTCGATATAGAGATTAATAACATTAGATAAGCAAATTAACGATAGAATAAACAGCCAAACCAGTAGTAGTATTGAATCCGGGCTCGATTATGAGCTTAATAATTAGCCTGCCTTTTGTTAAGAGCCAAACACTTGTGTAGAACTATCAGCAAAAATAAGAACTTAGAATAACTTTTAGAAACAGAGAAAATAATGTACATTGTGCTCGTATGCATGTTACAGTGCCCCTATTAATTAATAAAATCCCATTTTATATAGTAGGGGAGTTTTACCCTAAGTACGATTCTAAGAAAGATAAAAATCTTCCTTTTTGCTAATCACTAATCTGCCACCGATAAGGGCCGACATCCACACCGTGATATCCGGTTGAGCCCGAATATCACGGCCCTTCATTAGTCGTGCACAACCGTCTACTAATGCTTTCCGAGGTCTTTGAGCCCTAATCGGATTCGGGGGTCGTTGTCACGATGGCCCCGATGGTAGGGGCTTTGTTCGGGCCTTAATACGAGAGGTTCTTGGCTTCAATCCTGTTTCCGTGTAGTTTCGTCCTTGCTTCTGTCACGATCAAAATTATCACATGTCGTGATGGGGCTTATCTCAATACTAGGCAAGTGTTGCTCCCAAACGTACACGTAAGTATACATGGTCGGCAAGTATTAACATAGGATTGTAAGTCCAGACATCGTATCCACATGGACTTGTGATTAACTATCAACTAAATTAAACCAAATAATTAATCTATTCAAGCGATTTTCTAAGGTGTGATTAATTAACTACAACTAATCTAGAGTAGCAACCAAAAAGATTAAACAAAATAAGTTGGCAAATTATAGAGAGACGAATTTAATGTAAGTGAATATTCTAAAGTTGTGTGTTAGCTAACAATCCCGTTGAGTTTTCCACTTAAATTGTCTAATTAATTTATCAGTTTTATTGATTGACGGGGTTAATAATGCTCTTAGACTTCTCCCGAAGTACAACTTGCATATTCAAGCTAATCTAACGCCGATATTCCTATGGAATTACAATTAACAAGAACGCATTTATAATTCCCGTACAATAACCAAGCAAAGCGATTAGGTATATTCCTATCCTAACCGGAAATCCTCTCCCCCTAAGAGTTAAGATCTTGCTCTACTCAATCTTATATGCAATCTAGAATTTTCTCTCCCGAGTTCAATCATAGATTCGTTGATAGTATTAAATTGGTGATTAAGCAATCAAATAATTAAGCGCAAGATTGAATAAATAAACCAATATGATAAAATAATAAGAATAATTCAAGCTTCAAACTACAACGTTCATGTAGCACCCAAAACTCTAGAACTAATAAACTATGAAATTAAAGGAAGAGAAGAGAAGAAAAACTAGTTAGAAGCCTCCACCAAGAGTGGTGTGTTTCTCCACGTGAATTCCCCTCAAAAATATCTTTGATCTCCTCAAAAGTGACGTCCTCCTATGTAATATACCAAGTAGGGTTGGGCCCAAACAATTATACATTCTCCAATGTGAAAAAGGATACTTTTTTCGGGTGAGAAGCGTGAGCTAGCACGTCCTTCGCGCATTACTTCGCGCGTAATCCCTAACATTCTGCATCCAGCTCTTAAACTCGCACGACTACGCGCATTAGCTCGTGCATGACTTTGCGTGGGTCTTCACGCATCCCTACTCCATTGTGAATTTGGAAAAACGCAAAATAAGAAAGGTATCGCCCTTTGAGTTAGCTTCCCAACCATGTATTGTGGAGCCCAAATGGTATTTTGACACAAAGGTTATGGGTATTTTACTAGACTGTACGCAATGTGTCTCCTCGATTTTTGTTTGCTCTAACTATCATCCATTGACCGCCAAACGCGATCCCGCTTAATTCCTTCAGCTTTTACTCAGATTTCAAAGCTCCAAATTACTTGAATCCATTCCATAACATCTATATAGCTCGGAATCACTCCTACAAGGTATAAAACACACAGTTAGTGCAAGACACTAGCAATTAAAGCGCAAACTCAACTAAAATGTAGTAAATTAGAGTGCAATAATCGACTAAAATACGCAATTATATCCCATCATCAACACCTCACACTTAAACGTTGCTCGCTCTCGAACAATCAAACTACACTTTTTATAGGCACAGCATTTTTATACAATTCTCCTAACTCATCACACCAAGAATATTTAAAATAGACTAAGCACAAAAGTGTAACATCTTCACATCACGGTTTGACTCACAAGTACCACGCATTATTCGCAACTCACCTACTTGCTCTAACATAGAAGTCACTGACATTACCTTTCCTTCAAGAATCAAGTGCCCTCACGTAACAAAAGAGAGTTTTTCCACACAATAAAATTTAAGAAAACTTAGTAACTCAAGATTGAAAGAATTCACTCACTCTCAGAAATAACATTCATATGACACAAAATATACACCATAAGCTTGCTCATAGTGTACTACTCCACTAGTCGAGCTCATTCAATCTAGGATCAATTAGGACTTTATTTGGTTATAATGTAGGCTACAGGACAGGTAGGATACGCTTAGATATAAGAGTGACTACACCTCCCTAAGCACCTTAATACATATATTTTAACATTTAAACCATATACTTATGTTAAACCAAAATTCCACCTTCACATCAATGTAAATAACTCAATTCTTCTTTAAGCACACTTACATCAAGAGCCACCACTTATCTTTTTTCTTTTCTTTTTCAATTTAAGTGGCTCTTACTTTTCAAAATAGTGCACATTTCTCCTTATTCAATTAGTTCCATTCAAAATCCAAACCAACCACCACACACTTTACCTTTTACAAAGTTCATAAAAATTCAAGTGCTCACGAAAGGTCAAAAGGTTCAAATAGATGGATAATTTAAACAAATGGGTAAGACTTGCAATGTGGTTGCCAAAGAATAAGGATTATAGGCTCAAAGAGGTTAACTACAATACATAATAATCTGGCGGGTAACATATACATATTTGGTTCAACAAAGAGATGCATATATCACTTCCTAGACTGAGCAAAACTATTATTTCGCTTTGCAAACACACGGGGCAAGTTCTAGACATCAAATGTAATGCATTGAATAACGCAAAACCTTACACACACATGGAACATAACTCACTTGGGATTGAATTCATAGACACTATAGTCAAAGCAGTTAAGCAAAGTTAAGAAAAAATAATTTAAGGTACGTCTACAAAAGTCAAAAACTGAGCCTAAGCGTCACAACCAAAATACACGCTATTCTCAAGGCATAACCAAGTCAAGAGATATTGCTTCAATTCAACCAACACCATGGCTCCTACTCCCCTCAAAAAAAAAAAACTAACTACACCTGGTTCAAATAAAACCCTTAGAAAAGAACCATGGCCCAAAAAACTAAGGGGGAGTTACTACACTACCTAAAATAAAATAATAATCTTTTTGGTATTTTCTTTAGACTTACTTCCCTCAAGAAAACTGTCTAGGAGATCCATCGTCGGGAAAAGTTCATTTTTTGTATGTTTTTCTAAAAATAATTATTCAATTAAACTAACACAACTAAAATAGCATAGAAAGTCACTTAGACAATCTCCTCACCCCACACTTAAAATTGTGCAATGTCCTCAATGCACACTATAACTAATAAGAGGGTAAAAGAGACTCCCTGGTATGCCAAAGGCCAAAGAATTAGCACCTCACGGGATACTCAGACTTCTCACAAGTATGATCATTTGTGTGGGTACCCACACTTAGTTCAACCACCTGCTCACTTTTTCATATCTCCTATTGGCTTTGACTTCATGCTCGTTGTCCTACAAAATATAAAAACAACACCACAAGTAAAGAAAATATAATACAATAAAAGAAGAAAAAAATAGAACTGGGTTGCCTCCCAACAAGCGCTTGATTTAACGTCGCGGCATGACACTATCACTTTCACCACTTTTCCTTCCACTTTGAACATACAAAATTGTGCTCCCAATTTTGCATCAATTTTTTTGTCATGTTCCCGGGTGGTGGTGTAAAAATAAAGGAACCAAGCAATAATTATCGCATCTTGCACTTCTTGGCCTTTAAGTGAGGGATGTCGATTTGCATCCTTGGTATGGCAAATTTCAGAATATAAACACTTTGTTTCTCATCTGTTGACTCGTCCATGTGCTCGAATTGATCAATTTACATGTCACCAACCAAACATAATGTTAAAAAGTATTTAGAATGAGGTGCAATACACTCCAACTCAAAAATTGCATTATTTTTGACATCCTCAATTTTGCACTCTTCGTCAACCTTGGCATCATTAATAATATTTTGGTTGAATAGTTGGAATTCCTCTTTCCGCTCCACAAGCTGGCCAATATCCACAAAAATTGGTTGTAGGAAATTAGACGCCTCAACCTTTTTATTCACTTGAGCATGCAAGTCATAGATATCTGAGCTAAATTGGTCTATCTCTTTCCTGAACTCAGTTCTTGCTTCTATTAGTTGTTCTATCATATTTGAAAGACGATAAAGTATAAAGTCATGAGATTTTACCAATTGAGCTTGTTCCTCTAGCCAAGATTGGCTCAATATATCTGCTTCTTCTAAACTATCTTCTGGGGGGAACTCGCTCCCTTCAGTCACTTCCTCTGCCTCAGCCTTTATTCTCATGATTGCTGCACTAATTCTTTGTGCAGCCTTTCGAATTTCATCTTGTTGCTCGACTACTTGCCTCATCATGTCCATAATACGAGCCATGTTTTCCATGTCCTCCACTTCTTTGCTTCTATCAAACTCATAAACATTATAAGAAATATTATAATAAGAACTCTGAGAAGTATAGTAAGATTTAGGAAAACCATCCTAATGGCCGCCTTGACCACCACATACATTACAAATATTCCAGTTAAAGAATTGAGATTGTGCGCACAACCCGGTCCCAGGAACATTCTGACAATTGTTCCGCCAGTGAGGTATAATAAGAATAATCAATATTCGACCATTTCTCATTCTAAGAAGCCATGTCAATAAAGATAATAAAATATTAAACTAAGATAAAAATAAAAAGAAACTTGAATAGACAAATGTAAAAATCTAACCTAGTAGGAAAAAAAACTTGCAACGATAAAAGTAAAAGTATAATTTAGAAAAATAGTTAATTTCTAAGTCCCCGACAATGGTGCTGTGAGACGTGATTCTTGTCCTAAGCAATTTTTATTCCAAAAGTTTCAAATAAAATAATTTCTTTATTATTTTACCAATTTTGGTGGATTTTTGTTGAAATTGGTGTTAATTATTGCATTTTAATTCATATTAAAAAATACAAAAATATAAACATGCATTAGGTGTTTAATTTTACAATTTTATTATTGATTCATTTTAAATAAAAATCAAAAAATAGCATTTTTGCGCTTTAATTGAAAATTACCATAAAATAGAAGTTAATTAGTTTAATAATTTAATAAAATCAGAAAAAATAAATACAAAATAGAAAAGAAAAAGAAAATACAAAAGAAAAATGAAATACCAAAAAAATAATAATACAAAAAATAATACAATACAAAAATACAAAGTGAAAATAAAGGTAAAAATACAAAATGAGGAAAATACAAGGAATTGTTAATTGGGCCAAATTAATGACCCAAATTAGAAATAACCCGCTCAGGCCCAAAAGGATTACACTCGGGCTGCCCAGTTTCATATCAAGCGACCCCGTTTTAAGTATAAAGAAATCTGGGCCGTTGAAATTCTTGATCCAACGGACATGATACACAGACCTTGAATAAAGAAAACGACATTGTGTGGTAATATTAATCTTGGTCGTTCATTCATTTTAATCTAACGGGCGAGGTATCAATTTTATTTAATCAAACAACGCCGTTTCAAGTCCCAAAGGATCTCCACTGTTGATTCTTTTAATCCAACGGTCCATGTTCGTTATTATTCTTTTAATATGGCCAAAACGTAACCCCTTGAATCATTTCCTCTTCTTCTTCCTCATCAATAAACCCTAGCCGCCTTCAGTTCCTCTCTGTCCCGGCCGGAACCCTACCGGCGGAAGATACCATCTAAGCCAATCCCTCCGCTCTTAACACCACCTGACCGCCTCAACCTCCTCTTCCCACCCCCTAACTCATTTTCCTCGAACAAGCCTCGATCTTCTCAAATATTCGATTTATTGTCGCCGGAACCCTAGTTCCGGCGAACAACCCTTCATCCAAAATAAATCAAAATCACACCAGAGACATCCCTTGATATCCTTAACCCTACTCTGAAGTCCTCAAGTCCGAAATACCACTGAAAAACCCTAAAGCATTAAAATGGTCTGTCGGAGACCCAAAAGTCCAAGAAAACGAATATTTCAAGCCCCTGAAGTTCTGAAAAGCCTTTTCAAACTAAAAAAAAAGAAAAAAAGAAAGGAAGAAGGAAAGAAAGGAAAGAAAAGTCTGAAAAAAGCTTAGTGTTTCTTTTTTCTTCTTTTGATTTTTTTTTTGTATGCATGTGTGTTTTTCCCGTCTCTGATTCTTGATATGGTTTTTAGACTTTCTGATTGTTATTTTAAATTTTTGTTCGTCTAAAATCGATACTGTTTTGAAAAAAAAAGATAATAAATAATTTTTATAGGAATTAATAGACTTTGGTAATTTTTCAATAATATTTCGGTGTTGACTGTTTAAGATTGATATTAATTAGAGTTTAATAAGAATTAATTTTTTTGATTAGTTTCTAGAAGTTTTCGATTATGATAATCATGAGTTCTTAAATTGATTATGAAATTAATTAGAAATAATTTTGTTTGATATAAGTTGAATATTATTTTGATTAATCTGATTGGTTATAGCTAATTAGACTACATTTTTGTTAGATAATTAGTTAGGGTTCTTTAGTATAACTGATGGTTATAGTTGATTAATTAAAATTAGTTAATTCCTGATAATTAGTTGATTAATTAGCATATTAATTAAGTTTTGTTAGATTTATGTTGTGCCACGTGGTCTCGTTTGATTGGTCAAATGTTTTTGAGACCAAGGGTTTGGTCTTTTGTACTTTGCAATTTGTGTAAACATTATCCGTTTCATATTATTTGAGTTATTTTGACTCGGCACGGAGTTTAAGAAAAAAAAGACTTTTGAAAGTTGTACTCTTAAAAGCTTAAGGGGTAAAAGGTTTTGGGGTAATATCATTTGTGTGGCTATAAAAGCTTCTCACTAAGGGCAAAAAAGGTAAATGGAAGAGTTTAAAGTTAAATTATTTTTCAAATTTCGAAATGTATCATTTATTTTGGAACAGACTAAAAAGGAAAATAACTCATTTAATATGGAACGGAGGCACTATTTCCATCGAAGCTTCCTCTTCCTTCTTTCTTCTTCGATCATTTAGCTCGAATTGTGAGAGTTGGAAGTGAAATTGGGAGTTCCAATTTCAACATCTTATTCTATGCCCTATTGGATAAAAAGAAAAAAGGAAATAATAATTTATGTATATATACTCCCTCCGTTTCAATTTATGTGAACCTATTTCCTTTTTAGTTCGTGCCAAAAAGAATGACCCCTTTCCTTATTTGGAAATAATTTACCTTTATGCAATGATTTATAGCCACACAAAATAAAGGTGCCTTATTTTACACCACAAAATCAAAAGTCCAAGTTTGTCACGCCCCAAATCGAGGGACATGACCGGCGCCTGACCGGGTTGCCCCAGTCAAGCGGACCTGGGTGCCTTTCATTCCCACGCGTTAACCCCGTGTTGATTGTTTCTCATTAACCAAATATTTTACCAATAATGACTGATTTCATAATGCATAAACATAACCATGTGATTGATTCACTAACAAGTTCATAATTTATATTTACAACGCCCCATACATATACATAGGCCACAATCCCACAGTTTACATGTCTACGGAGCCTCTAGGATACAAAAAGGGAAATACAATACTTGCCGGTAACAAGGCTCCGGCTATACCTTACAAAACCAAAATGAAATCTAAACCGAGTGGCATGAACCACACAAGGCCCCGAGGAAGAAAGGGGCTCACCAAAAACGGGCGGTGGAGGATGAAGGATACTACTGCCGATGTGCTGAAGTGCCTGCTACAGATCCACCTACAATCATAACACGAATGTAGCGTCCCCGGCAAAAGGGACGTCAGTACACTTGAATTGTACTGGTATGTATGGACAAACTTTGTCCCAAGTAAATTCAAGCCATTAAATTACATCAACAATTAATTAAGCCAACCAACCATGTTTCCACATTTTCCTCATTTCAAATAATTCTCACACAAAGCACTTTCTACGATCAACCAATTTAACAATAACCAATCAATCACGTAAAGCACAAGTAGTCAAACAAAGGGGCAATCGGTGCCCCACAGGTTGCAAACTCTCCTGCTGTCTCCTTTCACAATTTCACATTATTGATTTTTGTATCAATTTTTCAATAGCGATTTCGATCGCTTTCCATCCTTATTGCCCCGACCACCCTTATTACCTCGGCCACCCTTATCACCCCAACCCACACCTTATTTCCCCACGTTGCGGCGCGCAACACGACCCCGCCTTACAGTTGACAATTTCAAACAATTTCAAACAGCAGATAAGGTACTACACACAATTTCAACAAGTTCAAATAAGCAACTTACACATTGGTTCATGTTCTCAATTTCTTCTCAAGCCAATATCAAAACCAAGTTACAAGTATTTCAAAATCGAAAATGCCCACATAATCATGTTCAACAATTTACCACAATTAAGGTGTTTCAAATTCCTTCCACAATAAGCCAAATATGCCATCACAATGGTTGTTCACAATTCTTTACCAATCTCGATTACCTTTTTATCTTTCAATTCATATTTCATACCACACCACACGTAGTTCAACATCAATCAAATGCTCAATAAGGAAATCAAAGAATTACGTAAAATTTCTCAATTTGACACATGCCAAAACAATTCGCACACATTTGGGCGATTTTACAAGAATCAAAATTAGCCATACATACCTGGTGGTGAGTTTTCTCCCGTTAACTTCCTACTTTATGCTTACCCACGCTATCTTACTTGTGCCAACCTTGTTCTTGAAGACTCTTACTTCTACTCACTTCTTTTACTAAAAATCAAGTTCAATAATCATGCATGAGTGTAAAAATTCTATTTTCAAAAGCTATTATATGCAAACCTCTCTTTACCCAATTAAAACTGAAAGTCAAAGAAAAATAGTTAGGGTTTTTACCTTGAAAAGATTGGGGAAGTTGAATCCTTGCCCTAAGATCCCTTGGAATTAAGGTAGTTAGAACAATCCTTGAAGATGCAAGATTTCTCTCTCTAAAAACCCTCTCTTCTCTCTCTAATTTTTGGTAAGATGATATGATAAAATGAAGAAGAAGTGTGTTATATTAAAGAAGGGATCGGGTCAAAATGTTACAAAAATCTGGGTCGGGGTCAAATATGCGGTCACTATGCGACCGCAGAATCCACATGCGGTCCGCAAAGTGACCGCAAAATGGCCTCAAAGTTATGCAGGTTCTGTTAAGGAATGCGGTCACTATGCGGACCGCATGTTGATTCTGCGGTCGCAAAAGTGCACCGCAGATTTGACATGCGATCGCATATCGATCGCACTTTTGACACGATTTTGGGAAACTCTCTGGAACGATTTGCGGCAAGAATGCGGTCCGCATGTCAGGTTTGCGGTCGCATTCTTGACCGCATATTTGACATTTTTCTGGAAAATTTTATTTCTCTACATTTTTGAAACTTAAATCACTACCAAGGGTCCGAACCGCGGCTCGCAAGCTCGCCGCGAAGAATTCTACGCATTCCTAACACATTATTCGGACCAAGACACCACAGCTACTAGGTTTTATGCACAAAAATTTTACGGGGCTTTACATCCTCCCTTAAGATCATTCGTCCTCGAATGAGGATTTTGAAATAAATGAGTTTTGAAAGACATGGTATGCAAGCTATCAAAATTTTGACTAACTCTTATATTTTAGAAAAATTTCGCCAGGAGTTTCCTTTGTATTATGGACATATCCACCTGTCAGAGGGCCCCCGAAACACATTACCAAACAACAATACACAAATACAACACCTTTGACAACTGGTATACACTTTCTTACCTCAACGAATGCACATATTCTATCACATTGTTACAATTGCACATAAACTAGTCACTTCAATGAATTTTCACCTTATTTAACCATTTTAACACACCATGTACACTTAACAAACCATTACCAATCTAAACTTACTATTAGTAAGAGGGAAACAACTTAGACAAGATGACAGTTACTAAGAGTAGGAGGGTCACCTAATTTCTCTAGGCTTGATCGAACAAATGGGGGTACTTTTCCTTCATCTCTTTTTCTGCTTCCCCATGTGGCCTCCTCAACTTGTTGACTTCGCCACAATACTTTAACAGAGGCAACTTCCTTATTTCTCAACTTACGGACTTGCCTATCAAGAATGGCGACCGGAACTTCTTCATATGACAAATCTTCATTAACCTCTATAGCCTCGACTGGCATGATGGTGGATGGATCTCCAATCACTTTCTTCAACATGGACACATGGAATACCGGATGCACTGATGACATCTCGGGAGGCAACTCTAGCCTATAAGCAACTTGACCAATCCTTTGAACGATCCGATATGGCCCGACATACCTAGGTCTCAATTTCCCTTTCTTTCCAAATCGCATGACTCCCTTCATAGGAGATACCCTCAAGAACACCCAATCATCGACTTGAAACTCCAAATCCCTTCGACAAACGTCTGCATAGGACTTTTGACGACTCTGTGCTGTTTTCATTCTCTCCTGAATAACCTTGACCTTTTCCATAGCTTCGTACACCATATCCGGCCCTAGCAATTCCGCTTCACCTACCTCAAACCACCCGATTGGCGATCTACATCTTCTCCCGTACAATGCCTCAAACGGGGCCATCTGAATGCTAGCATGATAGCTGTTATTGTAAGCAAATTCTATCAGTGGCAAGTGTTCATCCCAATTACCTTTAAAATCTAAGACACAAGCCCGTAACATATCTTCAAGCGTTTGAATGGTCCGCTCGGCCTGGCCGTCGGTCTGTGGATGGAAAGCTGTGCTGAGATTCACCTGAGTTCCCAAACCTTGCTGAAACTTCTTCCAAAAGTTAGCTGTGAACTGAGCCCCACGATCCGAGATGATAGAAAGTGGAGTGCCATGAAGCCTTACTATCTCCTTGATGTACAATCTTGCATATTGCTCCGCGGTATCAGTGGACTTGACAGGCAGGAAGTGAGCTGATTTGGTGAGTCGATCCACTATCACCCATATTGAGTCAAACTTACGCCGAGTGCGAGGTAACCCTACCACGAAATCCATATTGATCATCTCCCATTTCCACCTTGGTATTTCTATAAGCTGAGTTAATCCACCGGGTCGTTGATGCTCGGCCTTCACTTGTTGACAGTTCGAACATTTAGCTACAAAGCCTGCTAACCTGACATGCGGACCGCATTCTTGCCGCAAATCGTTCCAGAGAGTTTCCCAAAAATCTGTCAAAAGTGCGGTCGAGGTGCGATCGCATGTCAAATCTGCGGTGCATTTTGCGACCGCAGATCAAACATGCGGACCACATTTTGGCCGCATTCCTTAATAGAACCTACATAACTTTGAGGCCATTTTGCGGTCACTTTGCGGACCGCATGTGGATTCTGCGGTCGCATAGTGACCGCATATTTGACCCCGGCCCAGATTTTTGTAACATTTTGACCCGATCTCTTCTTTAATATAACACACTTCTTCTTCATTTTATCATATCATCTTACCAAAAATTAGAGAGAGAAGAGAGGGTTTTTAGAGAGAGAAATCTTGCATCTTCAAGGATTGTTCCAACTACCTTAATTCCAAGGGATCTTAGGGCAAGGATTCAACTTCCCCAATCTTTTCAAGGTAAAAACCCTAACTATTTTCTGTGATTTTCAGTTTTAATTGGGTAAAGAGAGGTTTGCATATAATAGCTTTTAAAAATAGAATTTTTACACTCATGCATGATTATTGAACTTGATTTTTAGTAAAAAGAAGTGAGTAGAAGTAAGAGTCTTCAAGAACAAGATTGGCAAGAGTAAGATAGCGTGGGTAAGCATAAAGTAGGAAGTTAACGGAAGAAAACTCATCACCAGGTATGTATGGCTAATTTTGATTCTTGTAAAATCGCCCAAATGTGTGCGAATTGTTTTGGCATGTGTCAAATTGAGAAATTTTACGTAATTCTTTGATTTCCTGTTGAGCATTTGATTTATGTTGAACTACGTGTGGTGTGGTATGAAATATGAATGGAAAGATAAAAAGGTAATCGAGATTGGTAAAGAATTGGGAACAACCATTGTGATGGCATATTTGGCTTATTGTGGAAGGAATTTGAAACACCTTAATGGTGGTAAATGGTTGAACATGATTATGTGGGCATTTTCGATTTTAGAATACTTGTAACTTGGTGTTGATATTGGCATTGAGAATAAATTGAGAACATGAACCAATGTGTAAGTTGCTTATTTGAACTTGTTGAAATTGTGTGTAGTACCTTATCTGCTGTTTGAAATTGTTGTGTTTTCAACTGTAAGGCGGGGTCGTGTTGCGCGCCGCAACGTGGGGAAATAAGGTGTGGGTTGGGGTGATAAGGGTGGCCGAGGTAATAAGGGTGGTCGGGGGCAATAAGGATGGAAAGCGATCGAAATCGCTATTGAAAATTTATACAAAAATCAATAATGTGAAATTGTGAAAGGAGACAGCAGGAGAGTTTGCAACCTGGGGAGCACTGATTGCTCCTATGTTTGAATACTTGCAATTTATGTTGTTGATTGGTTGTTGTTCCATTTGTTGACCTTGAATGTGCTTGTGTTGAGACTTATCTGAAATGAGTAAAAGGTGAAAAACATGGTTGGTTGGCTTGAGTTTACT
The DNA here is from genome assembly GCA_032618575.1 of Nicotiana noctiflora. Lineage (NCBI taxonomy): Eukaryota > Viridiplantae > Streptophyta > Magnoliopsida > Solanales > Solanaceae > Nicotiana > Nicotiana noctiflora. The sequence continues at coordinate 164,230 of JASVEL010008188.1, read as the reverse complement.
TGGGACAAAGTTTGTCCATACATACCAGTACAATTCAAGTGTACTGACGTCCCTTTTGCCGGGGACGCTACATTCGTGTTATGATTGTAGGTGGATCAGTAGCAGGCATTTCAGCTCATCGGCAGTAGTATCCTTCTCCTTCCACTGCCCTTTTTGGTGAGCCCCTTTCTTCCTCGGGGCCTGGTGTGGTTCATGCCACTCGGTTTAGATTTCATTTTGGTTTTGTAAGGTATAGCCGGAGCCTTGTTACCGGCAAGTATTGTATTTCCCTTTTTGTATCCTAGAGGCTCCATAGACATGTAAGCTGTGGGATTGTGGCCTATGTATATGTATGGGGCGTTGTAAATATAAATTATGAACTTGTTAGTGAATCAATCACATGGTTATGTTTATGCATTATAAAATCAGTCATTATTGGTAAAATATTTGGTTAATGAGAAACAATCAACACAGGGTTAACGCGTGGGAATGAAAGGCACCCAGGTCCGCTTGACTGGGGCAACCCGGTCAGGCGCCGGTCATGTCCCTCGATTTGGGGCGTGACAAACTTGGTATCAGAGCCTATGGTTTTTAAAGTGTCCTAGGATGTCTCGGAGCCGTGTCTAGTAGTGCCCTTCTTATAGGTGTGTTGTCGACCACATCATATAAGTAGGGGCTACACGGGCATTTAGGAATTTACCTACTTCTTTGTTAATCTATATCGTGCGGTAAAGTGCAATGTGGAGATATCTGTGTCTAATTCGTGCCTTGTTCCCAAATTTTCAGAATATGGCACCTAAGAAGAAGGCTAGACTCGGCCTTAGGGCCAATGCCGACCTAAGTGCAGCTGTTAATCATGTACCCGATGCCGTGGGAGAGAATGACCCACCAGTCCCGAATTTGCCTGACCCATCTGTTCAAAACCCAAGTGTCCCTATCCCAGCTGCGGCAGAGGATGCCACCATTCCTCCTGCCGGTGTTCCTGACTCAGATACAGTTCCCGCTTCGGGCTCTGGTATCTCTAATGAAGAACTTAGGGGAGCCATCCATATGTTAACACAGCTAGTGGCCGCCCAGGCCCAGAGATCCCATGATGCCCCTACATCCTCCAGCGGACAGGGAGATTCCTTTGGCTCCAGAGTCCACCAGTTCTTGCGATTGGCCCCTCCAAAATTTTCGGGTACCGATCCAGAGGCTGACCCATAGGAATTCCTTGATGAGATATACAAGACCCTCAGAGTGATGAAGGCTACAGATATAGAGGGGGTAGAGTTGGCCTCTTACAGGCTGAAGGGAGCGGCACGTTCATGGTTCGAAATGTGGGAGGATTCCCGTGAGGAAGGGAGCCCTCCGGCCGGATGGGATGAGTTCGTGGATGCATTTATGGACCACTTCTTACCTGCTGAGGCAATGGCAGCCTGTGCCACGGAGTTCGAGGTCCTCAAGCAAGGTAGTATGAGTGTTTGGGAGTATCACATGGAGTTCGTAAGGTTGTCCAAGTATGCTCCTCATTTAGTGTCGACCATGGATGCCCGGGTTCGACGGTTTGTTCAGGGCCTTAGCCCTTTGGTGGTGAATGAGGCCGCCACGGCAGCTTTGCACTCAGACATGAACTATGGGAGGATTGCGGGGTTTGCTCAGTCCACAGAGGCCAGGAAATTGAAGATTCGTGCAGAAAGAGAAAGTAGCAGCAGGGCCCGGTCAATGGGTCGTTCGGGGAGATCACTTCCAGGGAGGGGGTCATCAGGGCCATCCCAGTCATATGCTCAGTCCTCCGCGAGTGCACCGCCATCCGTGCACAGTCATCAGCAGGGCAGTTACTCGAGACCTGGTTCAGACAGCAGGAGGTCTCGTCGGTCTGGTCATCCTGGGGTGAGATCCCAGCAGCAGGGGAGACCTACATGCCCCAAGTGTGGGAGATTTCATACGGAAACTTGCTACCTTGACCTTCCAGTGTGCTTCGGGTGCGGGGTGAGAGGTCACATTCAGCGGGACTGCCGTGCACCCCGTCAGGGTATAGGTAGGGGATCTGCTCAGTCATCCGGTTCTTCAGCTGCTACATCATCAGCGCGTACTCCAGCAGCAGCAGGGCGTGGTGCAGCTAGGGGTGGAGCTCGGGGTAGGGGTGGACCTAGCCGATTCTATGCATTGAGTGACCGCCAGAATGCCGAGGCTTCTCCAGATGTTGTTACAGGTATCATGTCTGTTCAGGCTACTGATTGCTATGCCCTTATTGATCCAGGGTCCTCCTTGTCTTATGTTACTCCATTTATTGCTTCAAGTTTTGGGATAGAACCCGAACAGCTTCATGAGCCGTTCTCTGTGTCGACTCCTATTGGTGATTCTATTACGGCCTCACGAGTCTATAGGAATTGTGTTGTTACGGTGGGTGGTCGTGATACCACAGCCGATCTTATTGAGCTTGGGATGGTAGATTTTGATGTAATTATGGGGATGGATTGGCTCTATTCGTGCTTTGCCAAACTTGATTGTCGAACGAGAGTTATGAGGCTCGAGTTCCCTAACGAGCCAGTTATTGAATGGAGAGGAAATGGTGTAGTGCCAAGGGGTAGGTTTATTTCCTACCTTAAGGCTTTAAAGATGATTAAGAAAAGGTGTATCTATCACCTGGTTCGGGTAACGAACACCACCTCAGAGGTGCCTACCCTCGAGTCCGTGCCAATTGTGAATGAATTTCCTGAAGTGTTTCCAGATGAGCTTCCAGGCATCCCGCCGGATAGGGAGATTGATTTCGGAATTGATGTATTGCCGGATACTCAGCCAATATCCATTCCACCTTACAGAATGGCGCCAGCAGAGTTAAGGGAGTTAAAGGAGCATCTGAGGGATTTATTAGAGAAAGGGTTCATACGACCGAATGTGTCGCCATGAGGTGCTCCGGTTCTCTTTGTCAGAAAGAATGATGGGTCACTTCGAATGTGTATTGATTATCGGTAGCTTAACAAAGTCACCATTAAGAATAAATATCCATTGCCTCGAGTGGATGATCTATTTGACCAATTGCAGGGGAGCGAAGTTCTTCTCAAAGATTGATTTACGGTCTGGGTACCACCAGTTGAAAATCAGGGAGCAGGATATTCCTAAAACCGCCTTCAGAACTCGTTATGGTCACTTTGAGTTTTTGGTTATGTCTTTTGGGCTAACCAACGCCCCAGCAACTTTCATGGACCTTATGAATCGGGTTTTCAAGCCATTCCTAGATTCCTTTGTGATTGTATTCATTGACGATATTCTTATCTACTCTCGGAGCAGGGAAAATCATGCCGTTCACCTCAGAGCAGCATTGCAGACCCTTCTTCAGCATCAATTGTATGCCAAGTTCTCAAAATGTGAGTTTTGGTTGAAGTCCGTAGCTTTTCTAGGGCATGTTATTTCCAGTGAAGGAATTATGGTGGATCCTCAGAAGATTGCGGCGGTGAAAGATTGGCCTAGACCCACGAACCCGACAGAGATTCGTAGCTTCTTGGGTTTGGCAGGGTACTATCGGAGATTTGTAGAGGGATTCTCAACCCTCGCTTCCCCATTGACAAAACTGACGCAGAAGGCAGTGAAGTTCCAGTGGTCCGATGCTTGTGAGAAAAGTTTCCAAGAATTGAAGTCAAGATTGACCTCGGCACCGGTATTGGCCTTGCCAGAAGGCACAGAGGGATTTGTAGTCTATTATGATGCCTCCAGAGTTGGTTTGGGATGTGTATTGATGCAGCACGGAAAGGTCATAGCTTATGCTTCCAGGCAACTCAAGAATCACGAGAAGAATTATCCGACGCATGATTTGGAGCTTGCAGCTGTTGTGTTTGCCTTGAAAATATGGCGACACTATCTTTATGGGGTTCATGTAGATGTATTTTCAGACCACAAGAGCCTCCAGTATTTGTTCAAGCAGAAAGAGCTGAATCTGAGACAGCGGCGGTGGTTAGAACTACTCAAGGACTATGATATGGACATATTGTACCACCCAGGGAAGGCAAATGTGGTAGCCGACGCTCTTAGTCGGAAATCCATGGGTAGTTTGGCTCATTTGGGTGTGGATCGGAGACCCCTGGCTCGAGAGATCTACCAATTAGCCAGTTTGGGGGTTCGTATCTCGGCGTCAGACGAGGGGAATATTTTGGTGCATAATGGAGCAGAATCATCATTGGTCGCGGAAATCAAGGAAAAACAGTTCATGGATCCAGCATTGGTTCGGGTGAAGGAAGCAGTCATGAATGACAAGACCTCAGCATTTGTACTCAGCGGCGAAGATGGTGTATTGCGGTGTCAAGATAGGCTATGTGTTCCGGATGTGGGCGAGCTTCGGGAAAGAGTGATGGCAGAGGCTCATACTTCCAGGTATTCTGTGCACCCTGGTTCAACGAAAATGTATCACGATCTCAAGGAGATTTATTGGTGGAACGGTATGAAAAGGGATGTGGCGGGCTTTGTAGCTAAATGTCCGAACTGTCAACAAGTGAAGGCCGAGCATCAACGGCCTGGTGGATTAACTCAGCTTATAGAAATACCAAGGTGGAAATGGGAGATGATCAATATGGATTTCGTGGTGGGGTTACCTCGCACTCAGCGTAAGTTTGATTCCAAAATTAAAATAAAATGTTTTTGAGTGCGTTTGGAATTAGCTATACTTTTGAGTTTGAATAAGTAGAAATTAGAAGAAAATCAAAAAAAAATATAGGCTAGGAAATTAGTTGTTAGTATAATTGATTAGATTTTAGGGAAATTTAAAAATAGCTTAAATAGGAGAAAATAAAGAAAAATAGCAGAAAAATTGCAAAAATACTAGAAAATTTGAGTAAATAGGAAATTAGGTTTTATAATTTTCCCTAAAACAAAAAGAAAAAAAATATAAAGGAAAATACGTAATAATAATAAAATCAGAAAATTACAAAAATTAGTTTGTGGGTAATGAGTTTGGGCCAATTGAATGGAATTGAAAGGCCCAGACATATTGGCCCAAGGTAATAGCCGGTCCAGGCCTTCCAGGAGATTTGATCCCAACCGTTCATCTAATGTAATCTAACGGGTGGAAATCAATCTCGCATTATCTAATGGTTTGAGTTGTGAGATCCATTTCTCACCTTTCGATTAGTTTGAATCCGACGGCCTGAATAATGGTTAGGTTAATTAGTTAATTAAAATAAAAAAAGGGTGATCTCAGCCGTTCAATCAATCTAGATCCAACGGTTAAGAAGAGGGACGAATTTAATTAATTAAGTGAAATGGGAGATCGAATCTGAGCCGTTCGTTTGGATTGATCTAAAGGTCTTGATTTTATTCCCATTAATAACGACACGACGTCGTTTAAGTAACGCCTTCCTGAGCCGTCGATCTTGATCATCTGGACGGCCCAGATTACCTAAGATGGCCGGCCTATAAAAGGGCCTTGTCTGAACGATTGGCCATTTCTCTCTAAAACCTTAGAGACAGCCGCCCCCCAATCCCTTTCTCTTCTCTCTTGATCTTCTCCATGAAACCCTAATCGGCCATGGCGGCCACCACCTTCCACGGTGGTCGCCGGTTTCCTTTTACCCCTCCTCTCTTCCTTTCCTTTTCCTTATCTTCTTCTTCACCCAAAACCCAGAAAAAACACCATGTTCTTCATAAATCCCGGTCACCGGAATCTACGCCGGTGACCACCAAACAACGAAGATCCGCCTCAAACCAATGCCGTTCGAACCCCCGTCCCATGATCTGTCCAACCATACTAGCCACACCCCTCGAATCATCTTCAATCGTCTCGAATATCCAAAAGAGTGTCACCGGAAACCTAACTCCGGCGACCCCAAAATTCAACCCCAATCAAGACCACATCTTTTACCCTCCCCAAACATCCCTCTGCAAACCAAAAACCCAAAAGGCCTCATCTTGAAGCCTAAAAGGAAAAACAGAAAAGAAATAAAGAAAAAGAAAACAAGAAAAAAGAATAAAAGGAGTCAGAGAGAGTTCGAGAGAGGGTGAGAAGAGTGAAGGGAATAGGAAGCTCGGGGGACAGGCCCCTCTAAGCTAAGTGCCTATCCCTGTTTTCGTAACTTTTGCTTTTATTTTTCTTAGTTTGCTTTGCATGCTTCTCTGATAGACATAGATTCTTATCTTAGCTTCTTCTTTGTTTCATGCCTTCTTTGCTTGATTTCGTATGTTTTAACCTATTCTTCTAAGATCCTGTTTAGTATTAGGGTTTCATGATCATCTTTTTATTATCCTGTTTTGACTGTTTTAGGTCTAGTTTAGTACTAGGGCTCTATTTTCATCTCATCCTAATATGTGTGTTCTGTTCCTCTGAGTTAAAATATCTATCTATGATTCACCCTTTTCTTCTTCATCTTCTGTGTATACTGGTTCTTGATCTGGTTGGATTACAATATCATGATTGTTCTTCATTCCTGTTTCATGTTTAGTTTTAGTAGTAGTTTAGCCGTTTTCTTCATTTCCTATATTAGGGTTATCTTGCGTTGGGTCTGCTTCTCTATTCTTAGAGACCTCCTTGTTCTTCTTCACCTTTTGTTTATACCTAGGGTTTTCTTATCTGCTGGTTTTCAACATCTCATCTGTTTGACTTTTGAATACCTCTTCTGTTTCTCTTTATGTTTAGCTTAGTTGTTTGACTCTCGTTAGGGTTTCTTCTATTTAGCTTTCAATATCTTTACTGTTTTTCTCTTCTTTTAACTACATGGTTTAGTCTTATCCGTGTGATTCTCATTTTCCCTCATTTCATGTTAATACTAGAGATTTTTTTTTTTTTTTAATTTTGGTTTACAACTCCTCTTATGTGTTCTCATTTGTTAAATAAGCATGTTAATCTTGATTATCTCTTCTGCATGATAGATTTAAGATTCCTCTTCACTGCTTCTTCATGTCTCTCCTTTTCTTTATCTTCATCTTAATCCATCACATGTATACATAAGGCTAGGATTAATACTTGAAAAGATATCTTAGCTAACATGCCTATGCTATTGTGTGTACTCTGGGCTTAAATGAATTCTGTTTCATCAATTACTTGCTGTTTCTTAGAGTTTAACATTCTGAGCATGTTTGTGCCCTGAACCTAAAGGTTTTGGAGTTTTCAATTGTCATATGACTGGAATTAGTAGTAACTAGGTCTAATTTAACATGGATTCATATGTTATCACATGAAGTTGGACAATATGGATTGGTTAGCTAAGATTCAACCATATCAAATTGTCTTTCCTGAGTTTTGTTGATTAATGCATCTTGTTTGGTTCTATGTGTCCTAATATGCAAATCATGTTGAATTTGATTTTGTTTTACTGGTTTTGGTTGAGTTTAAGTGTTTGATTGAAACTGTTGGAACCTTAGGTGGATTGGTTATAGCTGCTAGAATTAGATTCCTAGAAATGGTTAGTTTTTAAATAGGATAGAACTGAAACTCACAAAAATTAGGCTATAAGTTAAATAATTGGCTTAAGAATGGTTAACCTTGCAAAAGATTTGACCTATTCTATAAAGCCCTAACACACAGTCCACTTTTAAAGTGGCTGGTTGTGCAAAAGGGGCTATGTCTGCAAATGCAGACTAGCCCAGGCTCTCTTTAGAGCCCTGAGCATAGAATGGCCAAACCTGCAAATGGTTTTGGGCCCAAATGTTCAGTGATTGGCTTTAATAGCCAAAGCTAAGTCTCAACTTGAGACTGGCTAGATTTTAAAGAGTTCTTTTAATAATAAAGCAGGCTAGTCCTGCAATTAGCTTTAAATTGTAATAACTTAGTCTAAATTAACTGAAACTAATTAAAAGTGGCTAAAATTGAAATAGTTTCTTAAAATAGAACTGGCCAGCCCTTAAATACTAATGCCAGGGCTGGCTACTAGTTAAATAGGTGCAAAAGATGCTGAGATTTAACCTAGGTAGGCTGTGTAAATAAGCAGTGCCCTTAGGGGCACAATTGGGAGTTAAAAAGGTAAAACAGTAATAATTTAGAACTTAAGAGGGTAATGGAGTCATTCATGCCCCTGATTTCTGCAATTTTGCAGAGATTTAAGGGTATAATGGTCTCCTAAAAATGGAAAATCTGTAAAAATCTCAAACCCTTAGGGATACATTGGTAAAAGGCCCTAAAAGGAATCTTTTAGAACCTTCCAGCACATGCTGGAAGGGTTTTTCATAACTGAAATGGGGCTAAAGTGTATAATTCATGATTTTAGGAGGGGGAGAGTGGGATTAATCCCATACTTCCCCCCCAAGTCTTCAGCCCTAAAAGATAACTATATATACCTCTAGAAAAGGGCTGAAGAGGGGGGTTCCAATTAGAGAAATCTGAAATATATCTGGGGTTCCAGCTTAAGCAATCTGAAATATATATCTAGGTTGATTAAATACAGTAATTTTGAGAGGGAAATAGCAATAGAATAGAAGTGTTCTTCTGGTAGTTTTTGGAGCGAGCACTTGGTTCAATTTCGTCTGGTTCTGGGTTTTTGCTTCAATCATCTGGATTTTTATTTGTTGTTGGCTTTGCTGTTGCTGTGTCGCCGTGCCTTCATCTCTCTGTTGCATTTGCTGCTTGAGACTCTGCTGTGCTTGTCTTCTTTATTCCCCTTAGACTCATTGGTTTTCTTTCCATTTGATCCAGGTATTCTCCTATCCAGTAAGGGCTGTAGAGATTCAATTGAATGCAATGAAGACTTAAATTACTTTGTTATCTGTTTGTAATTTTATTTTTATTTTTAATTTGTAGTATATTGCAATAGATAGCAAGGAAAAACAGAAACAAGGAATGCTGTAATAGTTAATATAGTAGTAGTAGTATAGTAGAAGTAGATCACCTAGATTAAATAGTATGAACTCTAAAACATAAGTTAGCTAACAACATTTTTAAAATCATTAACCATTCATTCACATTGACTTTTTCGTAAATTACAATCACCTAGATAATGGATTTGCACTTAAGCATAAATAGGCTTCAAAATAGGTAAAAACATTAGATTGAATTGTTCATAATTGGGTTAATAATATTGCAACACGCTTAGTCACAATAAGATCTTTTGCTTAAGTCGTGTTTAAACCCTTGAATCACTTAGATATAGATATTCAAATTGTTAATTGAATAAGCATGCTGTTTAACCCGCACTCATGGATGCAATCTGTTTTAAAAATTAAGGTTCAGATATGAGTAGTTTAAAGAAGAAATAACCAGATAAGGCAACAACTGGGTCTATAATATCTAATAAGGGGTATAGCTTACAATGGAATCAGTAATATAATCTATTATCAATTGTTCATTGTTTCTTTAGTGTAAATAATTAGCTGATTCATTTTAAGTCAATTTGATTTCCTAGAAAAAGTAGCTATGTTCCAGAACATCTTGAATGTGATTGATTAGATCTTAATACAGAACATATATAATAGTTGGTAGAGTTCTCTTTGATTACTTGTTCATGTACCGATTCCCTATCAATAAATAAAGAATGATCTGATTTCATTTCCAGTCTTGAGTACTTGTTCCATTATGAATTCTATGTTATATCTTTTGTTATTACATTCTGGTTTGGGCCCTATGTATAACGTGGGCCTGAACTCCAATTCGGAATTGTTTGGTTCGCTGAATGATAGCCAGAAGACCTTCTGGGCTTTGAGGCCTGGGCCAATTCATTGCTTGTCCGATTAAATAAACGGAAGTCTAGGCCCAGTGGAAAAAGAAGATATATATGGGCCTGGAATGCTTAGAATTAGTAATAACGATTAAGGGAAGAACACAAATAGAAAAGCATAGTATACACCTCTTAAGGTAGAGACTTAATAAATTAAATTGGGACGAGCCTCGCCCGAATAACGCCGAGGCCCCCATTTAGTAATAAGATAACACAGTAGAATCGGAGAGGCTAATAGTGAATTCCATAGCCTCTCCCAAAGTTAAAAGCCGATATAGACTATCTTAAGGCACGATTTTAATATACCTTCCTATGAACGAGTGTGCACTTGGTGTGACTCAAATCCAAATCTCGGCAAAGCCGAAATACACCAAAAGTCATAGGCGTACTGGTTGCGGTATGACTCGAGGCGTGTTTCCGCGTGTCGCAAATTCCTAAAAATAATATTTAACGTAAAAGCACATTATGTTGTTAAAATCTATAATTGAGTCAAACAAAAGTCAAGAACGACAGTGGAGCGACCGTGCTAAAACCACGGAATCCGGGAGTGCCTAACACCTTCTCCCGGGTTAACAGAGTTCCTTATCCGGATCTCTACTTCGCAGACATTTATAAGAGTCAAAATTCCTCGGATTCGGGATTAACCGGTGACTTGGGACACCATTGTCATTCCCAAGTGGCGACTATGATTAATCTCTAATAAAATCCCGAACCGATTGTCCTTTAATTGGAAAAACTCCTTCCCTTACGTTATTTTATCCGTCTTGGGTAATTGAGCGTCGGGGTATACCCTACAAGTGTATTTATACGCTTTTAAGTGTGTTGGGGTAGTAAAAAGGGAGGTGTGACAGCTCTGGCGACTCTGCTGGGGATCCAACCCTGAATTTCGATTTCAGGGTTTAAGAACTCGAGCTCCTTAGAACTGCCGTTCGCGTTTTTTGTTTGACTTCATTATGTGATTTGAATAACATGCTATGTGCTTTATCGCTTTTGACATTATGTGGACTGTATATAAAATTATGCCGAAAACCTTCTCTCTTCTCCCTCGGGGATGTGCTTACTGGTTGAGACTCCCCTTTCTGTTAAAGTCACCTTAAACTAAGAAAACAGAGGCCGGATAAGTTACAAAGCCGATTGACTCCGCGGGTCACCGGTACGTAGCCCCCTCCTCGATTCGAGTTGTCCGCTCGGGTACACGGTCTAGCAATCTATGAAACCGTAAGATTTTGAACATAGGTCTAGGACGATTATTTGCATCATATTTGACTTAGGGGACTCAACACAGGGGTTGGGTCCGTCTAGGACAGGTGACCCGGTATTGAAAAGACCGAGCATGCTATGTGTTGCATTTTATTGTCCTTGATCGTTATGCGGACCGGCGAAAATCCCGAGATTGGAAAAATTGTTGAAAAAAAAGAGAGAGAGGAAAATAATGATTTATAGAAAATAGGTATTTGGAAAATTTGAAAATTTGAAAAAAATAGGTGGAACATTTTTTTTGAAATAAGTGGTCAATTAATCTGACCGAACTACGCAGGTTTGATTCTCGCCATTAGGTGGGATACGTAGGCAACCCTTCAACGGGTCCAACCACACTTAAAAAAAAGACCAAAAAGATTTTCTTTTCAAATAATCGAGGTGATTGCTATTTTTGGAAATTGCCGAATGTTCCGAAAGGACGACGGAAGGCTGTTTTTGCAAAAATGGCCACTTCAAAAATTATTTTTCTTTTCTTTCATTCAAAAATTGAAAACTTGCATTGAAAAAGATTTTTCTTTCTTCTAAATAAAATCACCTTAATAAATGTGCAGGACGAGCACGATGATGAATGAACAATTTTCCCTAAATAAAATCCCTTTGGAGCTGAGATTATGGTGGCAGGACATGGGATCCGATGGTCAAGACTGGGTCAAAAGGTACTTGAAAGGCCTTACGGGTTTACTAGACATGGTTCCTCGAGGTGAAGTGGTTAGAGCGTTGGTCACGTTTTGGGATTCGGCACACAACGTATTTCATTTCCCGGATTTTGAACTTACCCCAACTTTGGAGGAGATTGCCTTTTACATTGGGAAGACCGAGGTTCCGCTGAAAGGAAAATACCCGGTATCTCCGAGGACGGTGACGGTACATCGCTTCCTCGACTCTTTGAAAATTGCCCGGAATGTTCATAATGAAGATCTGGCCGACGGGTTTTGTTCTTTAAGCTTCATCTACAATAGGTTTGGACACGTTGGGGGTTTCAATGATCTTACCAACAAATTATGTTGTAAGTCCAACCGAGCGAAATGGGAGGAACACCGGAGGTTCGCATTTTTGGTGGTATTTCTCGGAGTTGTTGTATTCCCGAGGAAAGATGGACATATCAATATAAAAGTTGCCGGAGTAGCTACCACACTTATAGTACAAGATAACTGTACTCTAGCCCCAATGATTGTGGCGGACATCTACCGTGCTCTGACTGCGTGCAAAGCAGGGGCTAGCTTCTTCGAGGGGTGTAACTTGATCTTACAAATCTGGCTAATCGAGCATCTATGCCACCATCCTTCGTACTCAAGCTATGGTTCGACCGAACGGACATGTTTGGAAGAGTTCAGTACGAGGACAAAGGAAGTAAAATTGCCAGAAGGAGTCCAAGGTTGGATTGTGTATCTTCGATCACTAACTGACGGTCAAATTGATTGGACGTATGACTGGTTACCTCTTGACGAGGTGATATACATGCCAACGGAGGGATCACCGTTTTTGATCATGGGTTTGAAGAGTATACAACCTTACGCCCCATACAGAGCCCTGCGACAGTTGGGTCGGTGTCAGATTATTCCAAGAGATGGGGATCTCAGTGTGCAAGCTGTGGAGATTGGTCCGGACGGGCAATTCTCGGAAGCAAAAATCCGGCAAATCTGGAACGAGTGCCAAAATTTGAAGATTGATACTTGTGTGCCGAATAGAGCAAAGGGGGAGATATCACCTGGGTACTCCACATGGTACCGACGAGGGGTTGAACACGAACGTCTTTCAAAGAGACCTCACTTGCAAGACTTGATAGAGCAATCCGAGGAAAATCTGAAATGGGCGGCCAAGGAAAAAGAATATAAGGCCAAAATCAGTCTGTTGGAAGATAAACTGAGAAATCTTCATTTCGAAAGCGGCTTACAAGCAGCATCCGATGAAGTGGAAAAGAAACAGTTGAAAAAAGAAAATGATATGTTGAAGGCTCAAATAGCTCAAATGAAAATTGCATCCGAGACCCCAGTTCGTTCAGCCCGAGATGAAAAGTTAATTGAGATTCTCCGGCGGAAAGTAAATGACTATAGCTTGATTTGGACATAGCCGAAAGAGAATTAGTCAAGGCTCGGAAGAAAATGGGCAGAGACGCCGATGAAAGAGTTAAGTTGGTTCGGCAGCTACAAGACAGGCACGATGTTGAAGTAGCTCAGCTTAGAAAGAAAATAATCTCAGCCACAGTCAAGAGTAACAAGATTATCAAAGATCTTGAAGAAGAAAGAGAACACTGCTACACGACTATGGCTAGATTGGAATTGGAGCTGCAATAAGTGCAAAAGGACAACCAACACACCTTGGATGCTCGCACTCAACAAATAAGCCGGCTATTGCAAGAAAAAGGGGTCATCGGAGAAAAGATTGTTCGCATCGCCCAATACATCACCCGGAAGACTCAGCTTTGTGAAGATATGTCTCGGAGGACTTTTGTATCCGCAGTGAAGTTTTTTGTACAACAAGTCATGGCCGACCTGGATAGGCTTCAAAGGGGATTAGCATATAGGCCCGCGGCAAGGCCGAACGATGCCTCGCGGGCACTAGGTGCATTAATCTACTCTTAGGTCATGCATCATCTTTTATTTTTTTCCTTTTTAAAACATCACTTTGTAATAAATGTTTTGAATTATCAATGAGGAAACAAGTGTTGTTACCAATTCTTTTGCTTTATGTCATTTCCTTTGAATCCGCTAGGCAAATAAATAGGAACGTAATTATGAAAACGACAAGGAAAAAAAAAGAAAAGAAAAAGCAAGAAAAGAAAAGAAAAAGAAAAAAAGCAAGAAAAGAGAAAAAGCAAAAGAGAAAAGAAAAGAAAAGAAGAAAAGAAAGAAAGAAAACAAAAGAGCGGAAAAAGAAAAAGATGATTGAAGTGAGCAGCGGCCGGGATGATGCATAACGACTCGAGCAAATGTGTTTGTTTTTAAAGTCGTTACATCTTATTCATGCGCTAACAACTAACGAGTGTTGATGTTTGTGAGTCCAGATTTTCTAGGCAACTGGCATACTGGCTACCCACCCATACAACACCAGGTACAAAAAGATGACAAAGGCTGTGTCCCGGGAGATCGAGGCAACCATTGTAGACCCTGCTCACGAAGAAGAGATCGTGGATGTGGCAGGGATGAAAGAAGAAATGTACAAGTTAAGACAGCAGATGGCTGAAATGTACCAGGCTTGGTCTAGAGGTCAACCACTACCAGCCTACCCTGCTAACCCTGCATATGTCCCTCCAGCCAATCCTAACCCTGAGCCACCAACAATGAACTCATCCTCCACCTACCCCGACTACCCTCCCTACTATGCTTCCACCTCCCAGATACCACCACCTCCAGCCAAGCAAGCACCACCTTATATACCACAAGTTGCTCCTGTATACGTGGCACCTCCGCCCGCTGTTATCCACAAATCCTCTAGTGAACCGATGTTCCATATCCAGGATCCTCACTACTACCCTCCGGAGCCGACTTTCAGGACAACACGAGTCTCATGCTCCGATGATGGAAGCAAGTGCCGGGCAGGAAGAGATGGCTCGGAAAGTGAAAAGTCTTGAGAATGCTTTCCGCAATATGCAAGGACTGGGAGGGCAAGTAAGTGTAGCCTACAAAGACCTGTGTCTGTTCCCCGAGGTGCAGCTTCCCGTGGGATTCAAGTTGCCAAAGTTCGACATGTATAGCGGACACGGGGATCCGGTAGCTCATCTCAGAGGATACTGTAGCAAGATGAGAGGCGCGGGAGGTAGAGATGAATTGTTGATGGCGTACTTCGGCCAAAGTTTGAGTGGATCAGCTCTGGAATGGTACACCCGACAGGACCATACAAGGTGGTTCGTCTGGGATGACTTAGCACAAGCTTTCGCTAGCCACTTTCAGTACAATTTGGAGATCATACCCGACAGGTTATCCCTTACCAAGATGGAGAAGAAGCCGGGAGAGAGCTTTAGGGAATACGGTTTTAGATGGAGGGAACAGGCCGCTAGAGTGGATCCACCCATGAAAGAAGGAGAAATGGTGGATTGTTTTCTACAGGCTTTGGAGCCAACATACTACGGCCATCTAGTGTCGGCAATTGGAAAGAGTTTTAATGAAGTTGTGAAAATGGGGAGTTTCGTAGAGGAAGGTTTGAAGACAAACAAAATTATGAGTTTTTCGGCTATCAAGGCCACCAATCAAGCTATACAGAGTGGAAACGGGGGAGTGATGGGAAAGAAGAAGAAAGAAGAAGTAGCAACCGTAGAAAGTAGGTCATGGAGTCGCAACCCACATTATAACCAACCAAGACCCTACCGCCAACACCCACCAAGACCAGCAACTCCATATAATCCACCACCACCATCTTACCCGCCAAACCCCTACAACACACCAAGCCCATATAACCCACCACCACCATCGTACCCACCAACTGTCCCACATTACCACCACCCACAAGCACAAGCTTACCCACTACCACCACCCCATGTGTGGAGAGCTCAAACTCCACACAATGTGTACCACACCCAGAACACATACCCAACCCCTAAACCTTACCGAAACCAAAATAGACCTAGGCCGGACGCTGATTGGAGAAACAAAACAAGAAAAACATTCACTCCTCTCGGGGAATCATATACCAGTCTTTACCACAGGTTGAAAGAGTTGGGGATGTTAAGACCAGTCGCACCAAAAGTTCCAAACCCACCCCCGAAAAATCTTGATTCTTCTGTTAGATGTGAATACTGTTCGGGAACATTGGGCCACGATACCGAAAAGTGTTGGCAATTGAAGAATGCCATTCAAGATCTCATTGATGAGAGGAAAGTCGAAGTACAGGCTCCCGAAGCCCCAAACATTACCCAGAATCCGCTGCCAAATCACCACGAAACACATATGATAGAACTGGTGCAGGGTGATGGCAATCAAAAACCATCTCAAGCCGTCATGATGATAAAGTCGAGTGACAAGTTAGAAAAGGAAGTTGTGAAGGAGAAAGCAATTGTTGAGAAACCAAAGCCAGTAGTGATGGGAAGTCTAAAAGTGGTAGTTCCAGGCGCAAAGACGATCGTGACTGTGAAAGGAGCAAGTGCAGAGCCAGTAATCATAAAACCAGTAGTGCAAATGCCGGTGGTGAGCACAAAAGCTGCACCTTGGAACTATAACAAGGTACCAGTAGTTTACAAGGGAAAAGAGATTTTTGGTGAAATTAATGAAACGCATGGACTCACTCGGTCAGGAAGGTGTTTTGCTCCAGAGGAACTGAGAAAGATGAAGACGGTAAAAGAAAGTCAATTGAAGAAGCCGGTGTCGGAGGAGGAAGCAGAAGAATTTCTTAAGAAAATGAAGTCACAAGAGTACTCAGTGGTTGAGCAGTTAAGAAAGACCCCTGCCCAGATTTCTTTGCTATCCTTGTTGATACATTCAGAAGAACACCGGAAGGCTCTTATGAAGATTCTAAATGAGGCTCATGTTCCGGAAAAAATTTCGGTGTGTCACTTGGAGAAGATTACCAGCAAAATTTTCGAGTCTAATAGGATCGCCTTCTCTGATAAGGAGCTGCCGGTGGAGGGAACTGAACACAAATAAAGCATTGTACCTTACAGTAAAAAGTGAAGAGTTAGTCGTGACCAGGGTATTGATTGACAATGGATCGAGTGCCAACATTTGCCCGCTGTCAACTTTAGGGAAGCTGAACATCAGCCCGGACAGAATCCGGAAGAATAGTATCAATGTGAGAGGGTTTGACGGCGGAGGTAAGAACACGTTAGGAGATATTATTTTGGAAGTGACCATCGGTCCCGTTGATTTTACGATGGAGTTCCAGGTGCTCGACATTGCCGTGTCGTATAACTTGTTGCTAGGCCGACCCTGGATTCATGCGGCCAAGGCAGTACCATCTTCTCTACACCAGATGGTCAAGTTTGAGTGGGAACAGCAAGAGATTGTCGTACACGGGGAGGAAAATGCTTGTAATGTGGTAGCACCTTTTGATGATACTAATGGGGATAGAGGTCCTTGGGTCTACCAAGTGACGGATGTTGTTGTGGTGAATAGAGTTGCTGAAGGGGAAAAGTTACCAACTCCTATGATGGCACCAACTACTGTGATGGTGGCCAGAGAAATGCTGAGAAACGGATTTGCACCGGGGAGGGATTAGGCAAAACACTGCAGGGAGTCATTCAACCAGTTCAGCTTCCGGAGAACAAAGGTACATTCGGCTTAGGGTTCAAACCCACCTTTGCCGACATCCAAAGAGCCTTTAAAGCCAAAAAGAACTGGACCTTGCCCAAACCCATACCCAAATTATCCGACACCTTCATCAGGCCTGGTATAAAATATCAACCATCTGCTGCAACAAAGTGCATTGAGACCCAACTTGATGAAGAAATGCTTGGTTTTGAGAAAATGTTTTGGGAGGTGAATACGATTGAAGCAGGGGAAGGCACGAGCAAAATGGACGTGCAGTTTGTGGGGCCTGGAATCACATTGAACAATTGGGAAGCTACTCCTTTCCCTATCAGGAAGGAGTCTCGGTAGTTAGCTCAAAATTTCATCATTGCTTTCCCTAAAGTTGTTATTTTATAGTTTTCCCATTCCCCTCATGAAAAGAAAATCACCATGTATCCCGAACATTGTTCACTCTTTTATCAATGAAATGCAGTTTTCCTTTTTCTTCACTTTTGCCTTATTTTTCTTTATTTTTCCTTTTGTACAGTTTTGCATGTGTTGATTCCAATGCCATGTCATGCGTGAAGGATTCTAGACCCAGTTCCGACAATCACGTTACTATACAAGAAATCGAGGAAGATAGTGAAATAGAATGTGAGGATGAGGAAGCCCTGGAGGAAATAAGTAAGGACATGAAACAATACGAGGAAAAACCCAAACCGAATCTGAGTGATACGGAATCTGTAAATTTGGGGAGCGAAGATGATGTCCGAGAAACAAAGATTAGTGTGCATTTGGAGGCACCCCTCAGGGATGAATTGATAAGGTTGTTACATGAATTTAAGGACATCTTTGCCTGGTCCTATGATGACATGCCCGAGCTTAGCACAGATCTAGTGGTACACAAGTTGCCTATCTACTCGGAATGCCGGCCAGTAAAACAAAAGCTGAGGAAATTCAAAACGGACATTAGTGTGAAGATAAAAGAAGAGGTGAATAAGCAGTTTGAGGCAAAGGTCATAAGAGTTACTACGTACCCCACCTGGTTGGCAAATGTTGTGCCGGTCCCGAAGAAAGATGGCAAAACCAGAGTGTGTGTAGACTATAGAGACCTCAACAAAGCCGGTCCGAAGGATGACTTCCCATTGCCAAACATTCACATATTGATCGACAATTGCGCCAAGCATGAGATCGGTTCGTTTGTGGACTGTTATGCTGGATATCACCAGATCCTTATGGACGAAGAAGATGCTGAGAAAACTGCCTTCATTACACCTTGGGGAACGTACTGTTACAGAGTAATGCCGTTTGGATTGAAGAATGCCGGGGCAACTTACATGAGGGCAATGACCACAATGTTTCATGATATGATGCATCGAGAAATTGAAGTATATGTGGACGATGTCATTATAAAGTCCAGAAAACAACCTGATCATGTGAGAGATTTGAGGAAGTTTTTTCAAAGACTCCGGAGGTACAATTTAAAGCTCAATCCGGCAAAGTGCGCCTTTGGAGTACCTTCAGGGAAATTACTGGGGTTTATTGTGAGTCGGCGAGGTATTGAACTGGATCCGTCAAAGATCAAGGCTATTCAAAGTCTACCTCCGCCGAAAAACAAGAAAGAGGTCATGAGCTTACTAGGAAGGTTGAATTACATTAGTCGGTTCATTGCTCAATTGACATCAACATGCGAGCCGATCTTCAAGTTGTTGAAGAAAGATGCGGCAGGTGAAATGGACCGACGAGTGTCAGGAAGCCTTCGACAAGATTAAGGAATATTTGGCCAATCCTCCGGTGTTAGTACCTCCAGAACCAGGGCGACCTTTGATTTTGTATCTGACGGTGCTAGATAACTCTTTCGGTTGTGTACTGGGTCAACATGATGAGACAAGCAAGAAAGAACAAGCCATATACTACCTCAGCAAAAAGTTTACATCCTACGAGGTGAAGTATACCCAACTGGAAAGAACTTGTTGTGCATTGATTTGGGTGGCTCAGAAGCTAAAGCATTATTTGTCAGCATACACCACGTACTTGATATCACGATTGGATCCTCTCAAGTATATATTTCAGAAGCCTATGCCTACGGGAAGACTGGCCAAATGGCAGATTCTGCTCACAGAATTCGACATTGTCTATGTAACTCGTACGGCAATGAAGGCACAAGCTATTGCGGACCACTTAGCCGAGAATCCGGTGGATGATGAGTATGAACCGTTAAAGACGTACTTCCCGGATGAAGAGGCAATGCTTGTCGAGGAGATGGAGCAAGAGGAGAGGCCAGGATGGAAAATGTACTTTGACGGAGCCGTCAACAGCAGGGGCGTTGGTATCGGAGCGGTACTCATTTCAAGTACGGGTCAACACTATCCTGTCACAGCTCAGCTTCGATTTTTCTGTACCAACAATATGGCCGAATATGAGGCGTGCATCTTGGGATTAAGGATGGCAATTGACATGGGTATTCAAGAGATTTTGGTCATGGGTGACTCGGATCTCTTGGTACACCAAATTCAAGGGGAATGGGAGACACGAGATTTGAAATTGATACCATATCGGTATTGTTTGCACGAGTTGTCTCAAAGATTCCGGTCTATAGAGTTCAAGCACATCCCAAGAATGCACAATGAGATTGCAGATGCTTTGGCCACATTGTCCTCTATGTTGCATCATCCGGACAAGACATATATAGATCCACTCCAGATCCAAGTCCGAGATCAGAATGCTTATTGCTTCGCTGTGGAAGAAGAGTCGGATGGAGAGCCGTGGTATCATGATATTAGAGAATACTTGAAAGGTGGCAAATACCCGGAACAAGCCACTGGAGACCAGAAGAGAGCCATCAGGCGTCTAGCCAATGGATTTTTCTTCAGTGGAGGAGTGGTATACAAAAGAACACCAGATCTGGGTTTATTGCGGTGTGTAGATGCACAACAAGCAAATGAAATCATGATTGAAGTACATGCTAGAGTATGCGGACCCCACATGAGCGGATATGTTTTAGCAAAGAAGATTTTGAGAGCGGGGTACTACTGGCTCACTATGGAGCGTGATTGTATCAGGTATGTAAAGAAATGCCATCAATGCCAGGTACATGGGGATCTGATCCACTCTCCGCCTTATGAGTTGCACACAATGTCAGCACCCTGGCCCTTTGTTGCTTGGGGCATGGATGTCATCGGCCCAATAGATCCGGCCGCTTCTAATGGGCACGGGTTTGTCCTGGTTGCAATTGATTATTTTACCAAGTGGGTCGAAGCTAAGACATTCAAGGCGGTGACGAAGAAAGCGGTGGTGGATTTTGTGCACGAGAATATTATATGCCGATTTGGAATCCCCAAGGTGATTATCACAGACAATGGAGCCAATTTAAACAGTCATCTCATGGCGGAAGTTTGTGAAAGGTTTAAGATCACACACCGCAATTCCACACCCTACAGGCCAAAGGCGAATGGAGCAGTAGAAGCGGCGAACAAGAATATCAAGAAGATTCTCCGAAAAATGGTGGAGGGGTCCAGGCAATGGCATGAAAAGTTACCCTTTGCTCTCATGGGTTACCGCACGACGGTACGTACTTCAATCGGAACCACACCTTATACACTGGTGTATGGAACAGAGGCCGTTATACCCGCAGAAATAGAAATACCGTCATTGCGAATTATAGCCGAATCCGAGATAGATGACGATGAATGGGTAAAGGCCCGGTTAGAACAGTTGAATTTGATTGATGAGAAGAGATTGGCCGCAGTCTGTCCATGGGCAGTTGTATCAGCGAAGAATGGCCAGAGCATATAATAAGAAGGTACGACCTCGAAAGTTTGAAGTCGGACAGCTGGTATTGAGGCGTATCTTACCACATTGGGCCGAGGCAAAGGGCAAGTTTGCGCCGAATTGGCAGGGACCGTTCGTGGTATCACGGGTGTTGTCCAATGGAGCATTATATTTAACAGATGTTGAAGGAAAGTGCGTAGAGACTGCTATCAATTCGGATGCGGTCAAAAGATACTATGTATGATTCCTTTTCAATTGTATGTTTTGTATTTTGTTGTGATTTCGGAATTGAAATGACGAAGGCGTTTTATTCTCTATCCAAACACTTCACCCATTGATAACCCCTTTGAGCCTTAATGAATGAATTCTTTCATATCCCTCTCTCGGAATCGCTCTAGTGCAATAAGATCGAAATTGCCAGAATGAAAAATGAAATGATGGAAAAATGAAAAAAAAAATAAAAATGAAAAAAAATGAAAATGAAAAAATGATGAAAAAAAATGATGAAAAGAAAAGAAAAAGACAAAAATCGGGAAAAAGTCAAAAAGAAATCCATCTAACTTATGAAGTTGGATGAACTACGTCTGACTTGATCCCGAAAGGGTACGTAGGCAGCCTCTCTGAGGTTCAGTCACAATAAAGAAAAAATCCAAAATTCCCCACATATTGAAACTGGGGCAGAAGTTATGTTTAATAATTCCGAGAGTTGTAAATATTTTTGAACCCTCGTGAAATTTTGAGCCTTTATACCTTTCTTTCTTAACCCACCCAAAAGCCACGTTACAGTCCAAAGAAAGACCTTCTGATCAATTTTGAAATGACAACAAATACAACGAAGGAGGAGCGAAGCATCGGATAATACCCGTGGTACAGAAAAACAAAATACAAAAAGGATAAATGGAAAAATAAAATGAGAGAGTCTCATCAGTGAAAACCTTAGCCGGCACTGTGAGGCGATTGTGAGGTTGAGAGAAATAAAATGAGAGAGTCTCATCAGTGAAAACCTTAATCGGCACTGTGAGATGATTGTGAGGTTGAGAGACTAAATGAGAGAGTTCTATTGGTGAAAACCTTTCGAGGCACCTTAGGGCGACCATGAGGACTATCAAAAAAGAGAAAAGGCAACAAAAAAAAAAAAAAGAGTATCGGTTTGGGTCAAAGGCAATTCGGAGTCTGAATAACGATTGGAACGAACTGGGTCAGAGTTTAAATACATGGCATGGTCAGCGGAATCAGCCGGCAAATACCCAGATAAGTTCTGTCATCTCTCCAAAACACCCTTACCTTTCTTTCATTTTTTCTGCATTTCATTGTTTACCCTTTTGAGAGCTAACTACCGGCTCCCGATAACGGAAGTTGAAACAACACTGGATCAGAAAGGATAGAAGATTGGGGAAGGGAATAAAGAAGCTTGGCAAACATGGCCAAAGAAAAAGAAAACAAAAATGGAGAAATGAGAAAAATACAAAAAGAGTCTGCAAGGGACAAGAAGTCGAAATCCATGCAACATGAGAAAGCAAAAACAAAGGAAGCAATAAGAAGTGGGGACGGCAGATGCCAGTTGCCAGCAGTTTATATCTAATAAATTTTGTTTCATGCAGGAACAAATTGTCACTAATCACTTTAAAGTGAATGTGACCAATGTGGAAAATTTAAAATACCAAAAAGAGAAAGTCCGCCAAATAAGTGGAGAAATTCACAGGCAAGAGATAAGTTGGTAAAAAGAAAATACCAAAAGAGGAAGGTAACATCTTTTAAAATTCACTCCCCAGTCCTCAGGCTGAGGGGATACTGTTTTGCATCTGCATTTGCACGTTTAATTTCTGTTAGGTGCCCACCTTCTAATACGGGAATATTTTCTACATCGCATTGCATGTTTAAATTCTGTTAGGTGCCCACCTTCTAATACGGGAATACTTTTCTGCATTTCGCATTGCACGTTTAAATTCTGTTAGGCGCCCACCTTCAAATACGGGAATATTTTCTGCATCGCATTGCACGTTTAAATTCCGTTAGGCGCCCACCTTCAAATACGGGAATATTTTCTGCATTCGCATTACACGTTTAATTTCAGTTAGGTGCCCACCTTCTAATACGGGAATACTTTTCTGCATTTGCATTGCACGTTTAAATTCTGTTAGGTGCCCACCTTCTAATACGGGAATACTTTTCTGCATTCACATTGCACGTGTAAATTCTGTTAGGTGCCCACCTTCTAATACGGGAATACTTTTCTGCATTCATATTGCACGTTTAAATTCTGTTAGGTGCCCACCTTCTAATACGGGAATATTTTCTGCATTCGCATTGCACGTTTCAATTCCGTTAGGCGCCCACCTTCTAATACGGGAATATTTTCTGCATTCGCATTGCACGTTTAAATTCGTTAGGTGCCCACCTTCTAATACGGGAATACTTTTCTCCCATTCGCATTGCACGTTTAAATTCGTTAGGCGCCCACCTTCAAATACGGGAATATTTTCTGCATCGCATTGCACGTTTTAAATTCGTTAGGTGCCCACCTTCTAATACGGGAATATTTTCTGCATTCGCATTGCATGTTTCAATTCCGTTAGGTGCCCACCTTCTAATACGGGAATATTTTTCTGCATTCGCATTGCACGTTTAAATTCGTTAGGTGCCCACCTTCTAATACGGGAATACTTTTCTGCATTCGCATTGCACGTTTAAATTCGTTAGGTGCCCACCTTCTAATACGGGAATATTTTTCTGCATTTTTGCATTGCACGTTTAATTTCGGTTAGGTGCCCACCTTCTAATACGGGAATATTTTTCCGCACATCATGGTTTATATAGTTAAAAGCCCACACTGGGGCAGAAAAAGAAAAAAAAGGTAGTTTGTTGTTTTGTTTTGAGCAGGTTCAGCTCAAGATCAAGAAAAACAAGAAAATCAACAAAAAAGAGAGTCAACAAGAAAAACAAGAAAATCAACAAAAAGAGAGTCAACAAGAAAAGAAAAATCAACAAAAAAAAGAGAGTCAGCATCAAAGAAAATCAACAAAAAAGGAAGATTCTGCATCACCGGAAAGGGAAGAAGAGCAAAAGCTAGATTAAGAACAATTGTAATTGTAGGATCATAGCTTAGAGTAGCTTCTTCATTTTACATTTCCCCCCCGGTGTAATAAGGAGTAAGTCAGCAGGTCTCAACAGTGTCAATGCAACAGTGAGTCTGGTAGTTTTTAAAACTGCCAGACCTTCCCGAACTACACTGACCTGATTCCTGTTTAGCCCAGGATATGTAGGCAACCTCTAAAAGCAGGGTGCGGTCAAAAGGTTTTCAAAAATGCTTTCACGGAATGTGCCGATGTGCAAAAATCTCTCATTATTGCTCACTTGTCTTTGCATTGAAACTCTTCGTGTTCCCGAGCAAAGAGGGGCAGCTGTGAGCACATGATTTTTGCACTAAGCATTTAATTCCAAAATTAAAATAAAATGTTTTTGAGTGAAATTACTTGATTTGTTTGGAATTAGCTATACTTTTGAGTTTGAATAAGTAGAAATTAGAAGAAAATCAAAAAAAAATATAGGCTAGGAAATTAGTTGTTAGTATAATTGATTAGATTTTAGGGAAATTTAAAAATAGCTTAAATAGGAGAAAATAAAGAAAAATAGCAGAAAAATTGCAAAAAATACTAGAAAATTTGAGTAAATAGGAAATTAGGTTTTATAATTTTCCATAAAAGAAAAAGAAAAAAAAATATAAAGGAAAATACGTAATAATAATAAAATCAGAAAATTACAAAAATTAGTTTGTGGGTAATGAGTTTGGGCCAATTGAATGGAATTGAAAGGCCTAGACATATTGGCCCAAGGTAATAGCCGGTCTAGGCCTTCCAGGAGATTTGATCTCAACCGTTCATCTAATGTAATCTAACGGGTGGAAATCAATCTCACATTATCTAATGGTTTGAGTTGTGAGATCCATTTCTCACCTTTCGATTAGTTTGAATCCGACGGCCTGAATAATGGTTAGGTTAATTAGTTAATTAAAATAAAAAAAGGGTGATCTCAGCCGTTCAATCAATCTAGATCCAACGGTTAAGAAGAGGGACGAATTTAATTAATTAAGTGAAATGGGAGATCGAATCTGAGCCGTTCGTTTGGATTGATCTAAAGGTCTTGATTTTATTCCCATTAATAACGACACGACATCGTTTAACTAACGCCTTCCTGAGCCGTCGATCTTGATCATCTGGACGGCCCAGATTACCTAAGATGGCCGGCCTATAAAAGGGCCTTGTCAGAACGATTGGCCATTTCTCTCTAAAACCCTAGAGACAGCCGCCCCCAATCCCTTTCTCTTCTCTCTTGATCTTCTCCATGAAACCCTAATCGGCCATGGCGGCCACCACCTTCCACGGTGGTCGCCGGTTTCCCTTTACCCCTCCTCTCTTCCTTTCCTTTTCCTTATCTTCTTCTTCACCCAAAACCCAGAAAAAACACCCTGTTCTTCATAAATCCCGGTCACCGGAATCTACGCCGGTGACCACCAAACAACGAAGATCCGCCTCAAACCAATGCCGTTCGAACCCCCGTCCCATGATCTGTCCAACCATACTAGCCACACCCCTCGAATCATCTTCAATCGTCTCGAATATCCAAAAGAGTGTCGCCGAAAACCTAACTCCGGCGACCCCAAAATTCAACCCCAATCAAGACCACATCTTTTACCCTCCCCAAACATCCCTCTGCAAACCAAAAACCCAAAAGGCCTCATCTTGAAGCCTAAAAGGAAAAATAGAAAAGAAATAAAGAAAAAGAAAACAAGAAAAGAGAATAAAAGGAGTCAGAGAGAGTTCGAGAGAGGGTGAGAAGAGTGAAGGGAATAGGAAGCTCGGGGGACAGGCCCCGCTAAGCTAAGTGCCTATCCCTGTTTTCGTAACTTTTGCTTTTATTTTTCTTAGTTTGCTTTGCATGCTTCTCTGATAGACATAGATTCTTATCTTAGCTTATTCTTTGTTTCATGCCTTCTTTGCTTGATTTCTTATGTTTTAACCTGTTCTTCTAAGATCCTGTTTAGTATTAGGGTTTCATGATCATCTTTTTATTATCCTGTTTTGACTGTTTTAGGTCTAGTTTAGTACTAGGGCTCTATTTTCATCTCATCCTCATATGTGTGTTCTGTTCCTCTGAGTTAAAATATCTATCTATGATTCACCCTTTTCTTCTTCATCTTCTGTGTATACTGGTTCTTGATCTGGTTGGATTACAATATCATGATTGTTCTTCATTCCTGTTTCATGTTTAGTTTTAGTAGTAGTTTAGCCGTTTTCTTCATTTCCTATATTAGGGTTATCTTGCGTTGGGTCTGCTTCTCTGTTCTTAGAGACCTCCTTGTTCTTCTTCACCTTTTGTTTATACCTAGGGTTTTCTTATCTGCTGGTTTTCAACATCTCATCTGTTTGACTTTCGAATACCTCTTCTGTTTCTCTTTATGTTTAGCTTAGTTGTTTGACTCTCGTTAGGGTTTCTTCTATTTAGCTTTCAATATCTTTATTGTTTTTCTCTTCTTTTAACTACATGGTTTAGTCTTATCCGTGTGATTCTCATTTTCCCTCATTTCATGTTTATACTAGAGTTTTTTTTTTTTTTTTTTTTTAATTTTGGTTTACAGCTCCTCTTATGTGTTCTCATCTGTTAAATAAGCATGTTAATCTTGATTATCTCTTCTGCATGATAGATTTAAGATTCCTCTTCACTGCTTCTTCATGTCTCTCCTTTTCTTTATCTTCATCTTGATCCATCACATGTATACATAAGGCTAGGATTAATACTTGAAAAGATATCTTAGCTAACATGCCTATGCTATTGTGTGTACTCTGGGCTTAAATGAATTCTGTTTCATCAATTACTTGATGTTTCTTAGAGTTTAACATTCTGAACATGTTTGTGCCCTGAACCTAAAGGTTTTGGAGTTTTCAATTGTCATATGACTGGAATTAGTAGTAACTAGGTCTAATTTAACATGGATTCATATGTTATCACATGAAGTTGGACAATATGGATTGGTTAGCTAAGATTCAACCATATCAAATTGTCTTTCCTGAGTTTTGTTGATTAATGCATCTTGTTTGGTTCTATGTGTCCTAATATGCAAATCATGTTGAATTTGATTTAGTTTTACTGGTTTTGGTTGAGTTTAAGTGTTTGATTGAAACTGTTGGAACCTTAGGTGGATTGGTTATAGCTGCTAGAATTAGATTCCTAGAAATGGTTAGTTTTTAAATAGGATAGAACTGAAACTCACAAAAATTAGGCTATAAGTTAAATAATTGGCTTAAGAATGGTTAACCTTGCAAAGGGTTTGACCTATTCTATAAAGCCCTAACACACAGTCCACTTTTAAAGTGGCTGGTTGTGCAAAAGGGGCTATGTCTGCAAATGCAGACTAGCCCAGGCTCTCTTTAGAGCCCTGAGCATAAAATGGCCAAACCTGCAAATGGTTTTGGGCCCAAATGTTCGGTGATTGGCTTTAATAGCCAAAGCTAAGTCTCAACTTGAGACTGGCTAGATTTTAAAGAGTTGTTTTAATAATAAAACAGGCTAGTCCTGCAATTAGCTTTAAATGGGAATAAATTAGTCTTAATTGACGGAACTAATTAAAAGTGGCTAAAATTGAAATAGTTTCTTAAAATAGAACTGGCCAGCCCTTAAATACTAATGTCAGGGCTGGCTATTAGTAAATAGGTGCAAAAGATGTTGAGATTTAACCTAGGTAGGCTGTGTAAATAAGCAGTGCCCTTAGGGGCACAATTGGGAGTTAAAAAGGTAAAACAGTAATAATTTAGAACTTAAGAGGGTAATGGAGTTATTCATGCCCCTGATTTCTGCAATTTTGCAGAGTTTTAAGGGTATGATGGTCTCCTAAAAATGGGAAATCTGTAAAAATCTCAAACCCTTAGGGATACATTGGTAAAAGGCCCTAAAAGGAATCTTTTAGAACCTTCCAGCACATGCTCGAAGGGTTTTTCATAACTGAAATGGGGCTAAAGTGTATAATTCATGATTTTAGGAGGGGGAGAGTGGGATTAATCCCATACTTCCCCTCCCTAAGTCTTCAGCCCTAAAAGATAACTATATATACCTATAGAAAAGGGCTGAAGAGGGGGGTTCCAATTAGAGAAATCTGAAATATATCTGGGGTTCCAGCTTAAGCAATCTGAAATATATATCTAGGTTGATTAAATACAGTAATTTTGAGAGGGAAATAGCAATAGAATAGAAGTGTTCTTCTGGTAGTTTTTGGAGCGAGCACTTGGTTCAATTTCGTCTGGTTCTGGGTTTTTGCTTCAATCATCTGGATTTTTATTTGTTGTTGGCTTTGCTGTTGCTGTGTCGCCGTGCCTTCATCTCTCTGTTGCATTTGCTGCTTGAGACTCTGCTGTGCTTGTCTTCTTTATTCCCCTTAGACTCATTGGTTTTCTTTCCATTTGATCCAGGTATTCTCCTATCCAGTAAGGGCTGTAGAGATTCAATTGAATGCAATGAAGACTTAAATTACTTTGTTATCTGTTTGTAATTTTATTTTTATTTTTAATTTGTAGTATATTGCAATAGATAGCAAGGAAAAACAGAAACAAGGAATGTTGTAATAGTTAATATAGTAGTAGTAGTATAGTAGAAGTAGATCACCTAGATTAAATAGTATGAACTCTAAAACATAAGTTAGCTAACAACATTTTTAAAATCATTAACCATTCATTCACATTGACTTTTTCGTAAATTACAATCACCTAGATAATGGATTTGCACTTAAGCATAAATAGGCTTCAAAATAGGTAAAAACATTAGATTGAATTGTTCATAATTGGGTTAATAATATTGCAACACGCTTAGTCACAATAAGATCTTTTGCTTAAGTCGTGTTTAAACCCTTGAATCACTTAGATATAGATATTCAAATTGTTAATTGAATAAGCATGCTGTTTAACCCGCACTCATGGATGCAATCTGTTTTAAAAATTAAGGTTCAGATATGAGTAGTTTAAAGAAGAAATAACCAGATAAGGCAACAACTGGGTCTATAATATCTAATAAGGGGTATAGCTTACAATGGAATCAGTAATATAATCTATTATCAATTGTTCATTGTTTCTTTAGTGTAAATAATTAGCTGATTCATTTTAAGTCAATCTGATTTCCTAGAAAAAGTAGCTATGTTCCAGAACATCTTGAATGTGATTGATTAGATCTTAATACAGAACATATATAACAGTTGGTAGAGTTCTCTTTGATTACTGTTCATGTACCGATTCCCTATCAATAAATAAAGAATGATCTGATTTCATTTCCAGTCTTGAGTACTTGTTCCATATGTTATATCTTTTGTTATTACATTCTGGTTTGGGCCCTATGTATAACGTGGGCCTGAACTCCAATTCGGAATTGTTTGGTTCGCTGAATGATAGCCAGAAGACCTTCTGGGCTTTGAGGCCTGGGCCAATTCATTGCTTGTCCGATTAAATAAACGGAAGTCTAGGCCCAGTGGAAAAAGAAGATATATATGGGCCTGGAATGCTTAGAATTAGTAATAACGATTAAGGGAAGAACACAAATAGAAAAGCATAGTATACACCTCTTAAGGTAGAGACTTAATAAATTAAATTGGGACGAGCCTCGCCCGAATAACGCCGAGGCCCCCATTTAGTAATAAGATAACACAGTAGAATCGGAGAGGCTAATAGTGAATTCCATAGCCTCTCCCAAAGTTAAAAGCCGATATAGACTATCTTAAGGCACGATTTTAATATACCTTCCTATGAACGAGTGTGCACTTGGTGCGACTCAAATCCAAATCTCGGCAAAGCCGAAATACACCAAAAGTCATAGGCGTACTGGTTGCGGTATGACTCGAGGCGTGTTTCCGCGATGTCGCAAATTCCTAAAAATAATATTTAACGTAAAAGCACATTATGTTGTTAAAATCTATAATTGAGTCAAACAAAAGTCAAGAACAACAGTGGAGCAACCGTGCTAAAACCACGGAATCCGGGAGTGCCTAACACCTTCTCCCGGGTTAACAGAGTTCCTTATCCGGATCTCTGCTTCGCAGACATTTATAAGAGTCAAAATTCCTCGGATTCGGGATTAACCGGTGACTTGGGACACCATTGTCATTCCCAAGTGGCGACTCCGATTAATCTCTAATAAAATCCCGAACCGATTGTCCTTTAATTGGAAAAACTCCTTCCCTTACGTTATTGTATCCGTTTTGGGTAATTGAGCGTCGGGGTATACCCTACAAGTGTATTTATACGCTTTTAAGTGTGTTGGGGTAGTAAAAAGGGAGGTGTGACAGGGGTTACCTCGCACTCAGCGTAAGTTTGACTCAATATGGGTGATAGTGGATCGACTCACCAAATCAGCTCACTTCCTGCCTGTCAAGTCCACTGATACCGCGGAGCAATATGCAAGATTGTACATCAAAGAGATAGTAAGGCTTCATGGCACTCCACTTTCTATCATCTCAGATCGCGGGGCTCAGTTCACCGCTAACTTTTGGAAGAAGTTTCAGCAAGGTTTGGGAACTCAGGTGAATCTCAGCACAGCTTTCCATCCACAGACCGATGGACAGGCCGAGCGGACCATTCAGACGCTCGAAGATATGTTGCGAGCTTGTGTCTTAGATTTTAAAGGTAATTGGGATGAACACTTGCCACTGATAGAATTTGCTTACAATAACGGCTATCATGCTAGCATTCAAATGGCCCCGTTTGAGGCATTGTACGGGAGAAGATGTAGATCGCCAATCGGGTGGTTTGGAGGTAGGTGAAGCGGAATTGCTAGGGCCGGATATGGTGTACGAAGCTATGGAAAAGGTCAAGGTTATTCAGGAGAGAATGAAAACAGCACAGAGTCGTCAAAAGTCCTATGCAGACGTTCGTCGAAGGGATTTGGAGTTTCAAGTCGATGATTGGGTGTTCTCGAGGGTATCTCCTATGAAGGGAGTCATGCGATTCGGAAAGAAAGGAAATTGAGTCCTAGGTATGTCGGGCCATATCGGATCGTTCAAAGGATTGGTCAAGTTGCTTATAGGCTAGAGTTGCCTCCTGAGATGTCATCAGTGCATCCGGTATTCCATGTGTCCATGTTGAAGAAAGTGATTGGAGATCCATCCACCATCATGCCAGTCGAAGCTATAGAGGTTAATGAAAATTTGTCATATGAAGAAGTTCCGGTTGCCATTCTTGATAGGCAAGTCCGTAAGTTGAGAAATAAGGAAGTTGCCTCTGTTAAAGTATTGTGGCGAAGTCAACAAGTTGAGGAGGCCACATGGGAAGCGGAAAAAGAGATGAAGGAAAAGTACCCCCATTTGTTCGATCAGGCCTAGAGAAATTAGGTGACCCTCCTACTCCTAGTAACTGTCATCTTGCCTATGTTGTTTCCCCCTTAGTATTAGTAAAGTCTCCTTCATTTTGTAATGAGTTAAATGTGTTGTTATCTTGGGTCACTTGAACCGTTCTTGATAAATGAAAGCCTTATAAAGATTTACGTGTTTAATAAACAACTAATTGTAAGTGTAGATTGGTAATGGTTTGTTAAGTGTACATGGTGTGTTAAAATGGTTAAATAAGGTAAGAATTCATTGAAGTGACTAGTTTATGTGCAATTGTAACAATGTGATAGAATATGTGCATTCGTTGAGGTAAGAAAGTGTATACTAGTTGTGAAAAGTGTTGTAGTTGTATATTGTTGTTTGGTAATGTGTTTCGGGGGCCCTCTGACAGGTGGATATGTCCATAATACAAAGGAAACTCTGGCGAAATTTTTCTAAAATATAAGAGTTAGTCAAAATCTGGATAGCTTGCATACCATGTCTTTCAAAACTCATTTATTTCAAAATCCTCATTCGAGGACGAATGATCTTAAGGGGGGGAGGATGTAAGGCCCCGTAAAATATTTGTGCATAAAACCTAGTAGCTGTGGTGTCTTGGTCCGAATAATGTGTTAGGAATGCGTAGAATTCTTCGCGGCGAGCTTGCTCGCCGCGGTTCAGACCCTTGGTAGTGATTTGAGAGTCAAAAATGTTGAGAATAAAATTTTCCAGAAAAATGTCAAATATGCGGTCAAGAATGCGACCGCAAACCTGACATGCGGACCGCATTCTTGCCGCAAATCGTTCCAGAGAGTTTCCCAAAAATCTGTCAAAAGTGCGGTCGATGTGCGATCGCATGTCAAATCTGCGGTGCATTTTGCGACCGCAGATCAAACATGCGGACCGCATTTTGGCCGCATTCCTTAACAGAACCTGCATAACTTTGAGGCCATTTTGCGGTCACTTTGCGGACCGCATGTGGATTCTGCGGTCGCATAGTGACCGCATATTTGACCCCGGCCCAGATTTTTGTAACATTTTGACCCGATCTCTTCTTTAATATAACACACTTCTTCTTCATTTTATCATATCATCTTACCAAAAATTAGAGAGAGAAGAGAGGGTTTTTAGATAGAGAAATCTTGCATCTTCAAGGATTGTTCCAACTACCTTAATTCCAAGGGATCTTAGGGCAAGGATTCAACTTCCCCAATCTTTTCAAGGTAAAAACCCTAACTATTTTCTGTGATTTTCAGTTTTAATTGGGTAAAGAGAGGTTTGCATATAATAGCTTTTAAAAATAGAATTTTTACACTCATGCATGATTATTGAACTTGATTTTTAGTAAAAAGAAGTGAGTAGAAGTAAGAGTCTTCAAGAACAAGGTTGGCAAGAGTAAGATAGCGTGGGTAAGCATAAAGTAAGAAGTTAACGGAAGAAAACTCATCACCAGGTATGTATGGCTAATTTTGATTCTTGTAAAATCGCCCAAATGTGTGCGAATCTGTTTTGGCATGTGTCAAATTGAGAAATTTTACGTAATTCTTTGATTTCCCTGTTGAGAATTTGATTTATGTTGAACTACGTGTGGTGTGGTATGAAATATGAATGGAAAGATAAAAAGGTAATCGAGATTGGTAAAGAATTGGGAACAACCATTGTGATGGCATATTTGGCTTATTGTGGAAGGAATTTGAAACACCTTAATGGTGGTAAATGGTTGAACATGATTATGTGGGCATTTTCGATTTTAGAATACTTGTAACTTGGTGTTGATATTGGCATTGAGAAGAAATTGAGAACATGAACCAATGTGTAAGTTGCTTATTTGAACTTGTTGAAATTGTGTGTAGTACCTTATCTCCTGTTTGAAATTGTTGTGTTTTCAACTGTAAGGCGGGGTCGTGTTGCGCGCCGCAACGTGGGGAAATAAGGTGTGGGTTGGGGTGATAAGGGTGGCCGAGGTAATAAGGGTGGTCGGGGCAATAAGGATGGAAATCGATCGAAATCGCTATTGAAAATTTATACAAAAATCAATAATGTGAAATTGTGAAAGGAGACAGCAGGAGAGTTTGCAACCTGGGGAGCACTGATTGCTCCTATGTTTGACTACTTGCAATTTATGTTGTTGATTGGTTGTTGTTCCATTTGTTGACCTTGAATGTGCTTGTGTTGAGACTTATCTGAAATGAGTAAAAGGTGAAAAACATGGTTGGTTGGCTTGCGTTTACTTGGGACAAAGTTTGTCCATACATACCAGTACAATTCAAGTGTACTAACGTCCCTTTTGCCGGGGACGCTACATTCGTGTTATGATTGTAGGTGGATCAGTAGCAGGCATTTTAGCTCATCGGCAGTAGTATCCTTCTCCTTCCACTGCCCTTTTTGGTGAGCCCCTTTCTTCCTCGGGGCCTGGTGTGGTTCATGCCACTCGGTTTAGATTTCATTTTGTTTTTGTAAGGTATAGCCGGAGCCTTGTTACCGGCAAGTATTGTATTTCCCTTTTTGTATCCTAGAGGCTCCATAGACATGTAAACCGTGGGATTGTGGCCTATGTATATGTATGGGGCGTTGTAAATATAAATTATGAACTTGTTAGTGAATCAATCACATGGTTATGTTTATGCATTATGAAATCAGTCATTATTGGTAAAATATTTGGTTAATGAGAAACAATCAACACAGGGTTAACGCGTGGGAA
Organism: Nicotiana noctiflora; assembly: GCA_032618575.1. Classification (NCBI taxonomy): domain Eukaryota; kingdom Viridiplantae; phylum Streptophyta; class Magnoliopsida; order Solanales; family Solanaceae; genus Nicotiana; species Nicotiana noctiflora. Next base: position 130,411 of record JASVEL010008188.1, on the reverse strand, counting down.
TGAAAGGCACCCAGGTCCGCTTGACTGGGACAACCCGGTCAGGCGCCGGTCATGTCCCTCGATTTGGGGCGTGACAAACTTGCATGCGGACCGCATTCTTGCCGCAAATCGTTCCAGAGAGTTTTCCAAAAATCTGTCAAAAGTGCGGTCGATGTGCGATCGCATGTCAAATCTGCGGTGCATTTTGCGACCGCAGATCAAACATGCGGACCGCATTTTGGCCGCATTCCTTAACAGAACCTGCATAACTTTGAGGCCATTTTGCGTTCACTTTGCGGACCGCATGTGGATTCTGCGGTCGCATAGTGACCGCATATTTGACCCCGGCCCAGATTTTTGTAACATTTTGACCCGATCCCTTCTTTAATATAACACACTTCTTCTTCATTTTATCATATCATCTTACCAAAAGTTAGAGAGAGAAGAGAGGGTTTTTAGAGAGAGAAATCTTGCATCTTCAAGGATTGTTCTAACTACCTTAATTCCAAGGGATCTTAGGGCAATGATTCAACTTTCCCAATCTTTTCAAGGTAAAAACCCTAACTATTTTCTTTGATTTTCAGTTTTAATTGGGTAAAGAGAGGTTTGCATATAATAGCTTTTAAAAATAGAATTTTTACACTCATGCATGATTATTGAACTTGATTTTTAGTAAAAAGAAGTGAGTAGAAGTAAGAGTCTTCAAGAACAAGGTTGGAAAGAGTAAGATAGCGTGGGTAAGCATAAAGTAGGAAGTTAACGGAAGAAAACTCATCACCAGGTATGTATGGCTAATTTTGATTCTTGTAAAATCGCCCAAATGTGTGCGAATTATTTTGGCATGTGTCAAATTGAGAAATTTTACGTAATTCTTTGATTTCCCTGTTGAGCATTTGATTTATATTGAACTACGTGTGGTGTGGTATGAAATATGAATGGAAAGATAAAAAGATAATCGAGATTGGTAAAGAATTGGGAACAACCGTTGTGATGGCATATTTGACTTATTGTGGAAGGAATTTAAAACACCTTAATGGTGGTAAATGGTTGAACATGATTATGTGGGCATTTTCGATTTTAGAATACTTGTAACTTGGTGTTGATATTGGCATTGAGAAGAAATTGAGAACATGAACCAATGTGTAAGGTTCTTATTTGAACTTGTTGAAATTGTGTGTAGTACCTTATCTGCTGTTTGAAATTGTTGTGTTTTCAACTGTAAGGCGGGGTCGTGTTGCGCGCCGCAACGTGGGGAAATAAGGTGTGGGTTGGGGTGATAAGGGTGGCCGAGGTAATAAGGGTGGTCAGGGGCAATAAGGATGGAAAGCGATCAAAATCACTATTGAAAATTTATACAAAAATCAATAATGTGAAATTGTGAAAGGAGACAGCAGGAGAGTTTGCAACCTGGGGAGCACTGATTGCTCCTATGTTTGACTACTTGCAATTTATGTTGTTGATTGGTTGTTGTTCCATTTGTTGACCTTGAATGTGCTTGTGTTGAGACTTATCTGAAATGAGTAAAAGGTGAAAAACATGGTTGGTTGGCTTGAGTTTACTTGGGACAAAGTTTGTCCATACATACCAGTACAATTCAAGTGTACTGACGTCCCTTTTGCCGGGGACGCTACATTCGTGTTATGATTGTAGGTGGATCTGTAGCAGGCACTTCAGCACATCGGCAGTAGTATCCTTCTCCTTCCACTGCCCGTTTTGGTGAGCCCCTTTCTTCCTCGGGGCCTTGTGTGGTTCATGCCACTCGGTTTAGATTTCATTTTGGTTTTGTAAGGTATAGCTGGAGCCTTGTTACCGGCAAGTATTGTATTTCCCTTTTTGTATCCTAGAGGCTCCATAGACATGTAAACTGTGGGATTGTGGCCTATGTATATGTATGGGGCGTTGTAAATATAAAGTATGAACTTGTTAGTGAATCAATCACATGGTTATGTTTATGCATTATGAAATCAGTCATTATTGGTAAAATATTTGGTTAATGAGAAACAATCAACACAGGGTTAACGCGTGGGAATGAAAGGCACCTAGGTCCGCTTGACCGGGGCAACCCGGTCAGGCACCGGTCATGTCCCTCGATTTGGGGCGTGACAAACTTGGTATCAGTCAAATGGGTTCACATAAATTGAAATGGAGTGAGTATGTCTCAGCAACAGTCATTTTGCATGATTTTAGAATCTATAAAACAGTATAAAAACAGTCAAGCTGCTTCTAGACTAAACTAACAAACAGATATGCAATCCAAGTCATCTTTGACCCTTCGCGTTAATATCGCACAACCAAGGGCTGAACAGAGTGCACAATTTTCCTCGTATGACCAAACTCTCCAAATAATTTGAACTTTTGAGACATAGATTGAATATTATGTTAGTATATAGGAGTAGTTTGTAAATGAATTAAGTCAGAATAAATACAAAGGATTAACATTAACTGGGACATAATTGATTGAATATTATGACAGATGGTTCCTGTACCACAGGTTTGTTCAGTTCATTTAACCTCTCATTATTAAAACAAATCAGATTTTGGGATGTATCAATGCTCTTCTTGTTCTTCATCTTAATTTGCCTTGTACCCCTGCAGTAGATATGGAGGACAAAGAGCCAATTTTGTCTACATTTTGATTAAAATTTTGTGGGTATGGGCAACTGGTTCACCTGTTGCGTTCAAAGGCGTGAGAAAGTCGCAGGAATCCCTAAAGCTGGAATTTTAACGTTTGCCAACTCTATAGGAACCAGTGGTATTATTCTTTCATTCCTAATAACATGCAATTCCAATATTTTCTTTTATAAAATGGTAGTCGGATCAGCTTGGGCTCCCCTCAATAATTGGTATTGTCAAATCCCAATGCCTGTCTATATTTTAGTTCGTTTCGAGACGGTTTATGATTATGACTTTTCTCTTTGTATTTACTAACAAATTGTGTTATATACCACTTTAATATACAGCCACTCAGAAATGTGATTATGTTCCATCGTATCTATGGTTTTGCTTCAAAGCATATGCAATAGCCTAAGAGAATGCTAGGGATGACCAGCACTATTGCTATGATTTACAGCAGGTTTTAAAAAGACACTTTATGATAGCGGCTTTTGCCTTTTGGGGTGAGTTTGAAACACAAGGGTCGAATGCAAAGACATTCTACTTTATTACTCCTTTTATTGTAAGATAGTTTACGAGTAATGATGGATATTTGCCTACTTTCTTGTCCTCTTCTCCTCTTAATTGTTGTATTTACTGTTCAAGAATGATGAAGCAACACACTGAATTTGCCAATGACGTCAACCTTTAAACATTTCCATTACTGCTTGTTTGTTTTGTGCATTATGTAAAGCATCGATATTTTGTTATGCAAGATTTGAGGGAGTGGGGATAATCCTTAGTTCTCTTGTATCTGGAAAATATGAGTTATTATGTCTCTAGTAATTGTAATTGCAGCTGAGCAGGACGAAGACAGAATACCTGAAGTGTAAGTTCAACGCTGAGTCGAGGGAAGTGGACGTGGATATGAGACTTGAATCACATGTCATCCCAATTAGAGGCAGTTTCAAGTACCTTGGTTTAGGGGAGATCGACGAGAATGTCACACACCTTATTGGAGTGGGGTGGATGAAATGGAGGTTAGCATCTGGAGTCCTGTGTGATAAAAGAGTGTCACCGATACTCAAAGATAAGTTTTATAAAGCGGTGGTTAGACCGGCCATGTTGTATGGGGGTGAGTGTTGGCCTGTTAAGAATTCACATATCCAGAAAATGAAAGTGGCAGAGATGAGGATATTGAGGTGGATGTACGGGCACACTAGGATGGATAAGATTATGAATGATGATATTCGGGAGAAGGTGGGTGTGTCCCGTTGATAACAAGATGCGGGAAGCGAGGCTAAGATGGTTCGGGCACATATAGAGGAGAAGCCCGGATGCTCTGGTAAGGAAGTGTGAGCGGCTGGCTTTGGATGACACGAGAAGAGGTAGAGGGCGGCCTAAGAAGTATTGGGGAGAGGCGATCAGGCAAGACATGGCGAAGCGTCAGATTTTCGAGGACATGACCGTTGATAGGATGTTGTGGAGATCGAGTATTAGGGTTGTATGTTAGGAGGTAGTTAAGTCTTTCTTTAGTTCGTACCTTTGTGATGCTAGTTTGGTAGGGTTTTTGTCCGTGACAGCTAGTTCCAATATTGTGTCTTACTACTCTTTCGTTTTTCCTAGTGCCAAGTTAGTTACTGGCTATCGCTTTTGCTTTGCACCTATTTTTTGGTTTTCATCATGTTGTTATTTTTTATTATGTTATCTGTTGTTGGTACTGATATTGTCTCTTTTCGTCTTCTTGAATCGAGGGTCTTTAGTAAACAACTTCTCTACTCCTTGGGGTAAGGCTAAGGTGTGCGTACGCACCACCCTCCCTAGACCCCACTAGTGTAATTGTACTGGGTTGTTGTTGTTATTGTAATTGCATACTTTGTTCATGTTTTACCAAATAAGATGCAAACCTCTCCCACACTGACATGTTTCCAAATATACTTGTTTTAATCAGATTATGCATATTATTCAGGAGCCACAGAACATGCCAGTCACCCTTTGCCTGTTCCAGACAAGAATTCTACTAGGAAAAAGAGAACAGGGATTGTACCGAGTCCAAGGTCTGAGAGTGAAATACTATCATCTCCTTATTTAAGAGCTCTTTTGCTCTCCGAACTTGCAAAGGCCACCAACAATTTCCATCGCGATTGCCTTCTTGGTGAAGGAGGATTTGGTTATGTTTATAAGGGATGGCTATGCGAGGAAACACTAACTGCTTCAAGACCTGGATCAGGACTGGGAGTTGCAGTAAAGAAGCTCAAGCCTCGAGGTTTGCAGGGCCATAAGGAGTGGCTGGTGAGTTACGTTACGTTGTTTGCTAACTCATTTGTTTTTCTATTCCTGCCACCTCATTATGTATGTTGATCGTTTTCTTCCTATAGTCAGAAGTAAATTATCTTGGGCAACTCCATCATCCAAACTTGGTCAAGCTCATTGGATTCTGCTTGGAAGGTGAAAACCGGCTATTAGTATATGAATTTATGCCAAGAGGGAGCTTGGAGAATCATTTGTTTCGAAGTGAGTCATCATTTTACATATTTCGAAGTGAATTAAGTGATTCGAAATTCATTCATTTGCAAACACTTAATTGCTTGAATAAATATGCCCATCTTCGTTTCTTCATACATAAGCATTACTTTTTATCTTCAAAATGTTTTGCATTCCTCGACCTCTATAGATATTACAACTTTTTTCTGTTGTCCTATACTCTAGAATTGGCAAGTTGTGGTTGTTAAATCCTCAAGGGTTCTCAATATCAGTCATCTCAAGTAGCTTCCCGAGTCATTTTATCTTTCACCAGTGTTGGATAATCAAGACAATGGATAGATCAGATGCAAAACCATTTTGGTAGATCTAATCTTGATGGGATAATCTACTGAGTATGCGGAGTTCTGTCATTGGATTACAGAATCTCTACCTGATTAACACCATGGCATCAACTATATCTGAAACAACCAACTCCACACCGGAAAATAACGTTACGATCCCTGAGAAGATCTATCTAGAGTATGTCTCGCTACGAAAGCAGACCTCAACCATATATACCAACTGTTTTACCAAATTCATGGATGCCATAACAATACTTATCTTTACAAAGCGACTGAGTCCTCCTTAGAAGACTTGCTCTTCAAAGAAAATCCTCTTCCACTCTATTATGGGACATCTGTTCTTCTACTTGAAGTATCCCCTACTCCTTTTACCGAACTCAAGCATACCACAAATGAAGGCTTCAAGCCCGTCCTTAAAACATTCGACCTTAAATTCCCCGTTGTGGAAGGAGAAGCAGTTGAGTTATGATGATGAAAATGATAAACGTGACGTATTCATTGTGGGATATGCATTCTTTTACGCGAACTATTCGTGCTTCTATACAAACCAGAATCAACGATGGAGTTCCCTGGAAAAAGATATTAAATTACAGCTAAGTTATTAGTATAAATTACTCTAGACATGACTATTCAGTTGTTATGTGTATACTTTGCAAGTAGCTCTTGAGATACAACTGTCTTTTTAATTTGTACTGCGTGCAATTATTGGCTAGGCTAGGTTAATCCACTTTACTTTAATTCTAATCCATCCAAATTTGTTGAATTGTCGCATTGTGATGGGCAATGGAAACCAGGTTTAGCTTGTCACCCTTTTTAGCATTTTGTGATACTTGACATTTTATGGATGAAATAAAAACACCGTGACATTTCTTTGTAGATTCAAGTCTGTTGACCTGAATTGTCTGATTTGCAGAGAGTGCATCAGTTCTTCCATGGGCAACAAGGATTAAAGTTGCTATAGGTGCTGCTCGAGGACTTTCTTTTTTGCATGACGCGGAACCACAAGTTATCTATCGTGATTTTAAAGCTTCTAACATCCTTTTAGACCCGGTATGCTCAAGAATTACTTTTTTTATTAACCAAATTTCTCTGATCATTTGGTTGCCTTTAATTTCATTTTTTTTTGTGGGTTTATGTGAGGCCAACATGTATGATTTGATTGGCGGGTAGATGAGTACTTCATAATTGAATTTCACATATTCTTCATGTAGGATTTTAATGCAAAACTTTCAGATTTTGGCTTGGCAAAATCTGGTCCAACTGGTGATCATTCTCATGTATCTACACAAGTAATGGGTACTCAAGGATATACAGCTCCTGAATATCTTACTACAGGTTTATTTATTTTCAATCAAGTCAAGATTTCTTCATGTGCTATTGCTTTATTTGTTAAATTCCTGATTGCACTTCTGATCATCCGTATTGATCACATGATACTAAAACTTGCCAATATGGTTTTGTTTCTTTCATTCAATCATTTACCTCTATGAAAGCATATCGTCGTTTAAGTCAAATTCTGGCTTATGCTATCTGTATGGCTTCAGTAACTCTATCTGCCACAAGAAAAAGGTAACATGGTGCACTAAGCTCCCACTATGCACGGGGTCCGGGGAAGGGTTCGCAATCTTACCATATATTTCTGCAAGAGGCTGTTGTGGTGTTAAATACAATCTTTGTATTCCATCCCCTCAGAACACCACTGATGGGAAGTAGCTAAGGTTGTGCATTTCTGGTATTCTCTCATTTAAAATGGAAGTGTTCGCTACATCAACAAAGTGTATAAAAAATGTGAATATTATCGGCTCCTAGTTTGACCACATCTGTTTATCTTTGGCAGGTAAACTAACAGCCAAATGTGATGTTTATAGCTTTGGGGTTGTTTTACTCGAGCTGCTTACTGGTCGTCGTGTAATGGATAAAAAGAAGACAGGTGCGGAGCAAAACCTGATCGAATGGGCAACTCCGTATTTGCATGACAAGAAAAAGTTGTTCAGGATTATGGACACAAAGTTAGAAGGGCAATATCCTCGAAAAGCAGCAACGATAGCAGCCACACTTGCATTACATTGTGTAAATCCTGAAGCAAGGGGCAGACCAGATATGTCATTCGTGTTGAGTGCTTTAGAACAGCTCCCTTCTAAGTATACGTCTGGTCGCCCATTTGGAGATAGGAGAAAGGTGTCTAAATCTCGACATAAATCTGAATCTTCACTTCCAGGCAGTGTTAGGACAAAACACGCCTCTCGTGTTTCAGAAGGTACAAAATCCCCACGAGAACGATCATAACTGCAGGCAGCTTTCAGTGCAATGGAGTTTTTTGGCCCATTGTATTTAACTGTGTCATTTTGTATCATGCTTATTTTCAAGTAGCAACACTCAAATATGATCTTGTATATAACAATTATTAACTATACCGCAAGAACTCAGCCTAAGTTGCAGGGGTTACTTCTAGTAACAAGCTAAATTAGCTCCAGTGTAGCGTTCGCTTATTTTAAAAAATCACTATTTCCCTTCTCCACATTGCAAATTCTTTCAATTCCTTTTTACTGTAGCCTCATTATAAGGATCTTTGTTTATTGTTGCAAATTACATGTTGGAAAAATATAATGGCAGTTGATTTAAAGGGGAAAAAAGGCAAAGCAATGAGAACGATTTTGGGTATTGAGGGTGTGCATGGTATGAAGGAAAATACTTTCCTTGAAAATGAGTAGTTTTATCACTTATTTTTCCTTGTTTGACATATGAATGGAAAAAAAAAATTGGAAAATATTTGCTAATGTTTAATTAGAGAGTAGAAAATATCTTTTAGGAAAATAATTTTTATTGTACTTTCCTCACCCCTTCCCCCCAAACCCCCATGTTTCATGTGCTCCTCCTCCTCCTCCTCCTCCCCCCACACACCCCCTCCCCCAAATACTAACGTTTTATGGATTCTATTTTCTTAAAGAATCTAATTACTCTTTTAAAAATTCACACAAACCTAATGGAACTAATGTGCTATTGTACTTTTTCTCACAAGATCTATTAAGACTCAACAGGCCTTTCAAAGGGTTGTAAATATGCAAAGAGAACGTGATTTTTTCATTGTTTGCACTCATGGAGCCGCTTAAAAAAACAAGGTATATTCAGAGGTATAGAAGGACTCTGGGAATGGAAGCTGGAATCTCAAATGTGAATGGGAAGATATGGTTATTCTTTGATGTTGTGATGGTGTGGGAGTTACTGATGGATACAGAACAAGTGACCATGAAGATGTATCATCAAGAGTTAGGAAAGCATATTATGATGAAAAAATAGGAGGATTACCAGTGTATCCCCTAGAATATGAAGAATTTTCTTTTTGTATTAATTCTTGTGGACTGTTTGATCTTGGCTACAAGGGTAGTCCTTTCACTTGGTGGAATGGAAAGCCAAATGAAGAATGCATTTTCAAAAGATTGGATAGAGTCTTTGTGAACTTACCTTTCTAAACTTTGTTCCCTAATATAGAGGTGGAGCACCTAATCAGAACAGACTCAGATCATGCACCATTATTGATGAGTTGTGGAGAGGAGTCAATGCAATTTGTTAAACCATTCGAGTTTTGGATAAAACATGACACCTTCATGGAGGTTGTGAGGGCAGAATTGGATGGCGGACTTCACAGGGGATCTATTTTTAATGTATAAGCAGAAACTAAAGAGGGTTAAAATTTCTCTTTCTAAACAGAGTAAACTTACCAATTGTGATATATTCAAGCGGTTGGCTATTAGGGAAGATGTGGTGAGAATCAAGGAGATGTTGTTTGAAGAAGAACCAACAGTGGAGAATAGAATAGTACTTCAACAAGCTCAAGCTGAGTTGAAAAGTACTTGAGCATTGAAGAGCAATATTGGAAGCAAAAAGAAGGCATGAAATAGTTTGAAGAAGGGGACAAAAATACTAGATTCTTTCACAACAATGTCAATGTTAAGAGGCAGAAGCTTCAATTGAAAAGCCAGAATGGTGATGGTGTATGGATTGAATCACAAGATTTGATGGTTGTTGTTGCAGTTGATTTTTTCCAGAAAAAATTCACTAAAGAAGATGATCCTACAAGCTTTTAACTTCTAAACAATGTGCCTTCAATGGTGACAACTGAGCAGAATTTAGAACTTTGTAGAAGTCCTACTAGAGAGGAGGTGAAGGCAGCAGTTTTTTGCATTAAGTAGTGAGAGCGCAAGTGGTCCAGATGGATTTTCTGGACTATTCTTTCAAGTATGTTGGGATATTGTAGGGGAAGATGTTTGTAATATGCTTCCATTGTTCTATGAGTGAGACTATTTACCTAAGTCAATAACTCACACAAACCTTGTCTTTCTACCAAAAAAAACAAGGGTCCAAACATTTTCTAATCTTAGACCAATTAGTCTGAGTAATTTTATAAATAAGGTGTTCTCAAGGGTGGTTCATGACAGGCTGGAGAAGATACTACATTCCTTGATTACTTCAAACCAATTTGGTTTTGTTAAGGGAAGAAGTATTTTTGAGAATATTTTGCTAACACAAGAGATTGTTACAGATATAAGATCGAGGGAAAAACCTGCATATGTTGTTATAAAGCTGGATATGGCAAAGGCATATGATAGGGTGTCATGGAAGTATTTGATACATGTGCTAAGGAATATGAGATTTGCAGAATATTTTATCAACATGCTGTGGAATTTGATTGCTAACAATTGGTATTCTGTCATGGTTAATGGACAAGTTTCAGGCTTCTTTCATTCAACAAGGGGTGTAAAGCAAGGGGATCCTTTATCTCCAGTATTATTTATTATTTCAGCAGAAGTATTGTCAAGATCATTGAACAAACTATTTGAAGACAAGCAGTTTAAAGGATTTGGCATGCCTAAGTGGACTGATCCATTGAACCACTTATCTTATGGTGATGACACTATCATTTTTGCCTCTGCTGATCCGTACTCCATACAGGAATTGTTGAGGTTTTGGCTCAATATGAACACATTTCTGGCCAGTTGATCAACAAAGCAAAGAGCTCATACTACATGCATGCCAATATTGCTGGAGATTTGGTGAATACAGTAGGAACCATCACTAGTTTCTCAAAGGGTGAATTTCCTTTTACTTATCTTGGATGCCCAGTCTTTTACACAAGGAGGAGGAAGAAGTACTACAATGATTTGATTCAGAAGGTGAAGGCAAAACTGCATTCTTGGAAAGGGAAGTTACTGTCCTATTGGGGGAAAGCTACACTAATCACTGGTGTTTTGCAAAGTATGCCTACATACATACTTTCTGTCCATGATCCACCAAATAATATGCTTGAGCACCTGCATAAAACATTTGCAAGGTTTTTCTGAAACAATATGGAAGAAAGCAGGAGTAGATATTGGACAAAATGGGACAACTTATGTCTTCCTAAGGAGGAGGGGGAGTAGGTTTTAGATCCTTGATTGATGTTTCTAAAGCCTTATTTGCTAAGTTGAGGTGGAGGTTAAGGACTTCCAAATCCCTATGGTAAAACTATATGTAGAACAAATATTGTAAGAAAGAAATACCTACTGTAGTTCAATTCAGGGGAGGATCACATGTTTCGAGGAAAATATTGTAGGAAAGGAAAGAATTTGAGCATAAAATTTTGTGGGAAATAAATAAGGGGTCGACCAATGTGTGGAATGAGAATTGTATTGGCTTAGGTACTTTACATCATGTTGTCCCTCCAGAGTTTCCCATTGATGAAGGACTTAATGAGGTGGCAGAGTTGAGAGAGAGAGAGAGATGATTGGAATGTGCAGCTCTTGGGACAATCTTTTCCTATGGATATTGCATATCATATTAGGTAGGAAGTTCTATTTGAAGACAATGATGAATATTAGGACACACCAAAGTGGATGCCTACAACCTCAGGGAGGTTCACAGTAAGTAGCGCGTGGTAAATTATGAGACATAGAGCTCATGTTAATCTTGAATAAAAAGTCTTGTGGACTAAGGGGTTGCCCTTCAAAATATCATTCTTTTTGTGGAGGCTATGAAAAGGCAAGGTCCCTACTGATACATATGGAGAAGGAGTGAGCACATGGTGGTTTCAAAATATTGGTGCTGCATTCAACCTCATGAGGATTCCTTCCAACATCTTTTTCTAACAAGTCCAACTGCAGATAGGGTGTGGAGAACATTTATGCAAGCAATATGTATAGTAGAAAATCTTGTCCAAGTTCATCAAATTATAAGGGTGTGGTAGAATGTTGATTGTTTCCCAAAGATCAAATCTTTGTTCCAGACAGCTCCAGCAGTAATAACATAGGAGCTTTGGAAGAGGATAATCACTATGAAATATAGAGGTGCAGTGTCATGTAGCAGGGTAATCCATAAAGTGAATAAGACATTGCATAAAGCAAGGGTAAGGTACCCTTGGTTGAAAAACATTCCATTACTATAGCCAAATATGATTAGATTCTTTGAGGAGTATAAACCATATGTTGTAACCAAGATAGTGGCTTGTAAGTCACCATATGATGGTTGGTTCAAATGTAACACTGATGGTGCATTAAGGGTCAACACAGGACTGATTTTTTATGGATTTTGTGCAAGGAATAGTGCAAGAGATTTGGTGTTTTCTAGGGCAGAACATATTGGAGATACAACTAATATTGTGGCAAAAGCTAAATCAGTTATTGAAGGGCTATCATTTTGTGTTGAACAACAACTTCATCCTCTAATTGTAGAGACTGATTCTCTAGTAATGAAGAAGATCATTGAAGATGAATGAGAAACACCATGGAATATTAAAAAAAGAGGTGAAAAGGATCAAACAGGTTAAGGAGAGTTTCAATGTGATTTTCCAACATATGCTGAGAGAGGGCAACACGCTAGCAAACTTTTTGGATAACATAGCTTTTTCTTTTGCATGTATAGTAAACTTTAACTTATTTTCTGAATTGCCTAGTACAGGGAGGAGATCACTCAATCTTGACAAGGCCCATATCCCTAATCTTAGGGTGAGGGTAGCAAAGAGGAAGGCTCCATATTAATGATCATAATTGCTCACATATGGCTTGAACTTGACTTCTATTCTATTGTTCATAATGTATGTGTGGTGTTAGGATGTTTCTCAGTGGTATTACCATGTTTCAAGTATGGGGTGGTTACGTTGGAGAAGGCTTTGGCCATATACGTGACCTAGACTGTCATCGAGTTACTTCGTTTGTTGTAGTCGAGCTGGGTCGACTTATTAATGACGGTGGCCTTAGCCATTTACACATTGGAGATGGCCTTGGCCATATACGTGACCTCGACTGTTGTCGAGTTACTTCGATTGTTGTAGTCGAGCTGGGTCGACTTATTGACGACGGTGGCCTTAGCCATTTACATGTTGGATGTGGCCTTGGCCATACACGTGACCACGTGACCTGAATTAACCGTGGTGCACTTGCGGGAAACTCCTTGCCGAGGGCCTGTGCACCCCTGGGATTAGTCGGGGCTCTTAGAGTCTCGGACAGCCGGTGCAAATCAAAAAGAAAAAGTTCACTTGCTTGGCTGGTAGTGCTTAACAAATTTTTGTTTGGACAAGGAGTTCTTAGTGGTTAATTGTTGAGAAATTTTTTTAATAGAGAAGGGCCTAAAATGTCCCTAAACCATTGAATTTGGTACAATATTACCTCCGTTCACCTATAGGGCTAAAAATATCCGCGGCGTTAACCTTTTGGCTTAAGCTTGCTCTTATTTCTAATTGTTTCCTTATAGTTGGGGGCATTTTTTGCGCAATTGGTAGACAAAGGGAAATATTAGACCAAATCCCGTAATTTAAGGCCATTTTAGGCCCTTCTCTCTATTTCTTAAAATAAATAAATTTCATCTAAATATGCATTTCCTCTGATATTTGCAACGCTCCATTAACCTTCTTCTGGAGGAAAAGATGATGTTGAAGAGTATATACACGTCAATTTTTCTCTTATTTTTGTAATACCAGCTTCCCTCCAAATAAGGTCCATAAACCTATCGGTCAACAACCTGAAACAATATTTATTTAACTATAGTTGCAAAAAATTGAATTATCATCGTAATAAAATGATAAAAGAATACACTCAAAGAACTAATTAGGAGACAATACCTTTTATATACTTATCCTCCATAAAAATCCTTACTTTTTAATTCCAGCAAGTTGTTAATTCTCTTGTACCGCATCTCACGGATAAATTTACTTGCATTTGTCCATGTTATTTACGTTACTCCATGTCTATTACCACCTGCAACTTAAAGAAAATGAGAGATCGGTGTGAGGAAATAATTATGAACAATGAAAGTTAATAATTCTAAAAAGAGTTTTAAATGATTAATGGAAGAGCAAAAAGCTAAACACTACATATTCATTTTAAGCGTTTAACTGTGACGAGAACCTTCAGGGGTTGGCCTGGTGGCAATTGACTTGAGCCTTGGGGTTTGCTCCCTTTCAAGGTCTCAAGTTCGAAACCCACTGGGTGCATACAATTTTTGTGGGCCATCGGACTGGGTAAAACCTGAATTAACGGTGGTGCACTTGCGGGAAACTCCTTGCTGAGGGCCTGTGCACCCCAGGATTAGTCGGGTCTCTAAGAGACTCGGACACCCTGCAAAATAAAAAAGAAAGCATTTAACTGGGACGAGTAATCTACATGGGAGAGGTAAAGAGTTTCTACCTTCCTTTGATTAACATGGAATATGTAAAGGATGGAAAGAGAAAGGTATAAAAAAAATAGAATATTTATAGAGTTTGTAGAATGAAAAAATTAAAAACAATTCCAAAAATGACTTTTCAAAAAAGAGAAAAAAATTTCTTAGCCAAAGAGAGGAGCACGGTCACTTTTTTTTTTTATATCAAAATCCACGCTTCACCAAAGTACTAATAAAAGCTTTGAAACAAATTAGTATCCGTGGATCATTCACAGTTCAAGGGTTTTGCTTTGGATGATAATATTTGTAGGATCCAAGCTGAAATATTAAAATACCTATTAATAAACATTAATAATATGGAAGGGAAAGCGATAATTGAGATGATTTTTCTGGCAAATGAATTTCAAGTCATGCAACATTGGTACGTATTACTGCCAAGAAATAAATAAACTCCCAATACAATGCCATATTTACCAAATAAAAGCTCATGAAGCTTTACAGTCTATAAGGTTTTCCTCTAATTCTTCTTAAACTATCCCACATTCCTCTAAGCTTGGGTCCGACAAACATTATTGCATCCACAAGAGAGGCCCATAAAATATAAAGAGATAAATTTCAAGCAAATGCCAAATAATATAGTCAAATATAAAACTGAGAAGGGCCAAAAATGCCCTGCACTATGTGATTTGGTACAATATTGTCTTACGTCTTTATTGGGCTAAAAATGCCCCCGACTATAATGGGATGTTAGAAATAAGGGCAAACTTGAGCCGAAAGGTTAACGTCGAGGGTATTTTTAGCTCGATATGTGGAAAGAGGACAGGATTATATCAAATCCCAATAGTTCAGGGCAATTTTATGCCCTTCTCGTTTTTTGAATAATAATACTACTAATAAAAGGCCAAATACCTCGATTTTCCCTTAAACTTGGCATGTTTTGTAAGATAGCCTTATAAACTTATGGGGTGACTAGTTAGACAGCTATACTTGGCAGATATGTGTCTTTAACCACAAGTGTCTGATATGGCAAACTACGTGTATCAAAGACGCTTTTGAGCGCGTGAAAGTGTTTTTTCTTTAACCTATTTCTCATTTTATATCTGAAAAACTCCCTAAAATTTTCAGCCAGTCTCCTTCCCATCTCTGACGAGTACCTAACCAAAAAAAAATGGCCACTCCAGCCCAAACTAGTAGGAAAAAAGAGCCGCGTGCAGTGAACTCATCCCCCACTTTCTGTACGTCACAGGCAATACAATAACATCCTTCGCTGCTTCAATTTGAGAGAGGATATCCCTAATGACCTCAACATGAAGGTAATCCACACCAATGAAACAACCAAATAAAAATCAGATGTTGAACCCAAAATTGATTTTCTCAGTGGAAACTTCAAATCAAACCAAATAGAAGCACAAGAAATTGCAACGTTTCAAGCCTCTTGCTATATGTAGCAGAAATCAACACCAACCCAACAACTATAGTAATTTCTGATCGTAAAGCTTAAAAATACTTGTCCGTTTATATACCCAATTGAGAAAGATTCTTATTTAAGGTGACGAGCTTGTATAGGAAAAGTTGCTCCGTCTACAAACGATTTGTTTAATGAAAAGGCCCAAATTCATACAAAGAATTGATCAAAAAGAGAATTAAAAGAAACAGAGACATGAGAAGAAGTGTAGACGGACGAAGGGTCTAGTATATGGTCCAGGGGTGGGGAAATGTCATTGGTTTGGGCGGCTTTGATATTTTTTTTAATTGCATTTATTCTATTTTTAGTTATACTTGTTAAATTTTTCTCTTTCAAATTCCATGTGTTGTTTAGTTGTTGGTTTACATTGCACATCACATCATTGGCAATTGTATTTCACACACTTGCTTTTATGGACACAAGTGTTCACAAAATACATATCTGTCCAGTATAAGTGTCTAAGTGGTCACCCCATAAGTTTACGAGGCTATCTTGTCACACCTCCTTTTGGCGCGCTTGCCCCGAAGGATAAACGTACAAGGGAGTTTTTCCAATTTGAGTGACAATATTCGAAACGAGATTATTCTATTTATTTCAGAATCGCCACTTGGAATAAATTAAGGTGTCCCAAGTCACCGATTTATTTAAATCCCGAATCGAGGAAAATTACGACTTTTCAAATGAAGTCTGCGAACCAGAAATTCTAAGTAAGGAATTCTGTTGACCCGAGGGAAGGTGTTAGGCACCCCGAATCCCGTGGTTCTAGCACGGTCGCTTCAATTATTATAAATGGCTAAAATATCCTGATTTTTATACATGCTTATAAATTATATGTTCTAATTAAACTTTAAACCGCTCTATTAATTTGAAAAAAACCATACCAAAAGAAAGACTAATTATAACATAGATTCGGACTTTAACAGATAGGTGAATAAATAAAAAAAATCCGAATTGCTTATTTGAAAATCTGCCGATTTAAAGCCATTGTAAAATTAAACAAAAAAAAAATCAATTTATTTAGACAGCGTATCCTTTAGAATTATTTCTAATTAAAGAATCGTACCGAATGATGTATTATTTCCTAGCTTTTGACTTATGGCTGGACATTAAATGACAAGATGTAAACTAACGGAAAATCGATCAAAATATGCGAAATAGAAATAATTCACCTTGATCCAATTATTAAAAGTAAGATTGTTTACTATCCTTAATCCGATGCTAATTAGCGAGATCAAGACTATGTGATTAAAATCGACCTGACATTGGCATCTAAAACCCGGGCTAACTTATCTTGTTTGCTTAATTACAAATAAATTTCAAAAAAAATCAAGTGAAGAAAACTCGAAAATGATCCCGAACATCTTATGTTAATAGCTAACATTAATCAAACTAACACTTTAAATATGCTTAAACTGCTTGACTTTAACAAATTACCTATTTAAAGTATCGAAGAGAATCTCAATCCGAACTAGCAAGCCTTTTACTTATACAGATCCGAACATTTAACAAGCACTAAACGAACATGAATGAAAACTAGTATCTATTTTAAACAACAGTTCGAAGAAAGTCCTAGTTTACAAATACAAGCCTAACGGATGTTGTTTCAAAGTATACATGCTGAAAAAAAAAACAAAATTAAGTAGATATACGAACTATGTATACTCTTAACTTCTCACTGATCAATAGTACAATTTCTATCTCAACTAACAATCCTTAGTTTAACAAATAACTAACAGTATCATTCATATAATGGCTTTGCGGCAATATTCAAAACATGCTTTCATTTTTTATTTCCAGTAAAAGCAATAGACAATCCAAGGATGTATACCTGGAATTCAAAAGCAAAAGAAGAAGTGAGTGACTTGTTCGGCAGTGAACAAGAACAGCGAGACAGTAGCAGCAGCAAATCAGCACACCAAAATAGCCCAGATTTAAGATCAATAGCAAAACACCAACAGCAATGGGACAATTAGAATAGCCAAAACAAAGTCCCAATTCCCAAGTATGAACTCAACCAATCCAAGACTTGATTACCAAAAGAAAACAGGAAGAACTAAAAGTTATGAAACAGTATTTATCTGATTTTCAAACACTCGAAAATCTGGCAGTGTTCCTGCTTTTCAGTGTTTTCCCAAAGCTTTCTCTGTGTCTGTTCTCTAAACTGCCAGAACTCTCTCTTTGTTTTCCTATGTATCCCTCAATGTGTTTCTGTTTTCTTTCTGCTTTCAGTGAGTATGTGAGTGTGAGTATTTTCCAGAGAGTGTTCTCTGCTTCTGAAAAACCAGTGAACTCTCTGTTGGTCTGAATCAATCTATCCAGAGAGTCTGTCCTGTATTTAAAGACTAAACTTACCAATTTTCTATTAAAACACTCTTCTTTACAGCTTCTCTCTTCTTTCAACATGTGCACCCATTTATCTTTCATCATTCCCCCATGTTTGCTATGATTTTCCAGCTCAAAAAGCATTCAACAATTAAGAATTCAAACCTTTTTGATCATTATATTCCCTGACAGCCCTCTGTTGTGTCTAAGTATGGGTTTTAAACATCTAAACAAAGTCATAAAGGTAAAAACTAATGAAATACACTGCTGTCCAGCAAGTTTTAACAACTTATTTCCATGTGTATTGCACTTTAAAGGTTGATTTTAGGGCTACTTAAATGGACTAACAGCTATATCCAATTCACAACCTAATTTAGAATCAAATAATGGTTCAAAACAAACAATCCTAACAATCAACTCAAAATTCTGAAACAAACAACAAACCGAAAAATTTTAAATCAAGCAAAACAGTGAACCACTGCCCGGAATTTCAAACAACAAATTTGCGAATTGAAACGACGACATTCGTTAAGTCGAATCACAACATGTATGATCGACAACAAAAGCCGACAAACAAATTCACAAATTTGTAACACCCCAAAGCCGAGAGAAAAGAAGAGAAATGAAGCAAATACGAAACTAAATGTTCAACGACGCTAATCGACGCGAACCTGTATTCAACAACATTGGTAATCAAATAGACAAAGCAAAATTTTAGAATTGACAATTCAATGAAACAGTGTCTCGGCCAAAGCAGAGGAAAGAAGGAAAATGAAGCTAACTAATCGACGACGCTAATCGACGCAAACACACATTCTATATTATTCGATTAGCCGATTACGATATGCGTAATCGACAAACAAATCCGACAAAGCAGTGACTAACAATTTCGGACAACATGTATAAATTCAATATCAAACAACTTAACGATATTAACAACGAATCGAATTCGATTCGCAATCACTCGTTAAACAGCGAAGAATAACAAACAATCAAGTCGACCAAATAAAAGGTCCCAAGAGATGAAGAAGAAAACCGAGAGTTTGATGAAATCACAACAATAATCAATAACAAACGAAGACTAACTAAACGACGAGTATAATTAAACAAAAATAGAGAAGAAAAAGGAAATACCTTGAAACAAAAGAATGGGGCTCGGCCGAATTGGATTCAAACGGGTTCGAGATTGTGTATTTGAAGTTAAACGGACTTTAATTGAAATGTTTTCAAGCGAAAACGTTTCAATTAAAGTCTATTGACTTCAACACCTTCAATTCTTGATAAAAATCTTCAACCCGAAATTTAGGGTTCTTGACACATGGATTTGGGGTTCGACGATTTTCGGCTAGATTCGAACCGGATTAAGGGTGGTGTGGTGGTTAGGGAGGTGAGGTGAGGGTGTGGTATCAATTTGGGGTGGTTTGGGATAAATTTTTGAATTTCAACTAGTTTCGATCTAAAATCCGAGACGTTTGGGGACGATTTGAAACTAATGGTTGCCGGATTCGTGTTGAGGGGGAGAAGGGGAAGCTATGGTGTTAAAATGGGGTGGTTTGGAGTGCAACCGCCGGCGGAGGCGATTTCCGGCCGGCGGTTCACGGCGGCAGGCGGCAGAGCTTTGGGGAGGTTTCTTCATCTTTAGGGTTCAAAGTTTGGTTTAGGGGAAATGAAGATAGATTTGGGATTTTGGTACCCAAAAATGCAAGATTAATCCTGGGCCGTTAGATCATGAGGGATCAACGGCCAGGATTTGATTTAATTGGGTCTTGGACTTTTAAAACCGAAATGGACTGGGGCGGGTAAGGTTGAGGGTATAATTATATTGGGCCTGGTCTTGGTTTTGATAATGTGGCCCAATTCCGATTTTCCCTTCTTTTGTTTAATTTTGTTTTTTCTTATCTCTTTAATCTAATTTCTAATTAAAACAAAAATTCTAATTACACTACAAAATCAATTAAATTATAAGGAATACTAATTAAGTTATATTAACAATTAACACAATCAATTTAAACATCAATTAAATATAAATCACACAATTAGGCATTTAAATGCCAAAAATGTAAAAGATGAATTATTTCCCCCTTTTTTATGATTTTCGTTTTCGTAAGATAAAATTAATTACTCCTAATTTCAAACTAGATGAGAAATGTAAGCACGACATATTTTTGTATTATTTTTTTATTTATCTTAAACACATATAATCACGTATATACAAATGCAAATAAATACCAAAATAACACAAAAATTCACAAAAAATACACACCATAAAATAGACAATTTTTGTTTTGATTTTGTGGGAGTAATTTATGTTAGGCAAAAATCACGTGCTCACAGCTGCCCCTCTTTGCGCGAAAACCACGAAGAGTTTTTCGTGCAAAGATAAATGAGCAAATACGAGCGATTTTTGCCCGTTTGAATACTCCGTGGGAAGCATTTTGAAAGAGTTTTGACCGAGCCTTTGCTTCGGAGGCCTCCTACATATCCTGGGCTAAACAGGAATCAGGTCAATGTAGTTCGGGAAGTTTTGGTAGCTGGGACTACCGTGGACTGACACTTTGCTGTTACTGTTGCTATCGTTGCTGCATGTTGCTGTTTACTGCTTACTGATCTCCTTATTACACCAAAAGAAATTAAAGTCGAACTAGCTATGCTATCAAACTATGAGTTACAAGATTCCTATCTATGATTCTCCTGAAAACTTGATCTTGAATCTTAGCTGATTTGCTGTAAGCCTCGATCTGAATCTTGATGCTCCGCAAGCTGTACGTGCTTGTTTATTTCTGTAACATTGAGTGAAACGGA
Organism: Nicotiana noctiflora; assembly: GCA_032618575.1. Taxonomy (NCBI): domain Eukaryota; kingdom Viridiplantae; phylum Streptophyta; class Magnoliopsida; order Solanales; family Solanaceae; genus Nicotiana; species Nicotiana noctiflora. The sequence continues at coordinate 109,798 of JASVEL010008188.1, read as the reverse complement.
GTCGGCGGAGCTTGTTACTTCAAATCACCTTCTGAGCAATCCGCGCCTTTGTTTACTCCAACGTTTGAAATCTTTTCTTTCGGTTCTTTTCTTCTTTTCTTCAATCTGGATTGATGTCCTATTTGTAGGTTATCTCGATCCTTGCATCCCGAGGTCAAACCTATTTAGACAACAAAACAAACAAACGAACGAAATTTTCTGCCCCAGTTTTGCTAGGAAAATTTCGTGAGTTAGTTGTGACACAGAAAGTGATTAAAAAGACTCTTTGGGTAAGAAAATCATGGTTTCACAAACGTTCAACGGCTTTCTGGCCGGGATTTTGTAGAAGAGTTTCACGGCTTTCTGTCCGGAATTCAAACAATGTCTAACGGTCTTTGGCCGCTAGAACCTCGGTTTTTTGGCCGGGGTCAAAACAAATGGCTCCGCAGTTTTCTGACTGGGAGATCCTCGGTTTTCTGACCGGGATAAAAGTTTCACGGCTTTCTGGCCGGAATTCAAACAATATCTAACGGTTTTTTGGTCGTCAGATCCTCGGTTTTTTGGCCGGGGTAAAAGTAAATGGCTCCGCAGTTTTCTGACTGGGAGATCCTCGGTTTTCTGACCGGGGATAAAAGTTTCACGGCTTTCTGGCCGGAATTCAAACAATATCTAACGGTTTTTTGGCCGTCAGATCCTCGGTTTTTTGGCCGGGGTAAAAGTAAATGGCTCCGCAGTTTTCGACTGGGAGATCCTCGGTTTTCTGACCGGGATGAAAGTTTCACGGCTTTCTGGCCGGAATTCAAACAATATCTAACGGTTTTTTGGCCGTCAGATCCTCGGTTTTTGGCCGGGGTAAAAGTAAATGGCTCCGCAGTTTTCTGACTGGGAGATCCTCGGTTTTCTGACCGGGATAAAAGTTTCACGGCTTTCTGGCCGGAATTCAAACAATATCTAACGGTTTTTTGGCCGTCAGATCCTTGGTTTTTTGGCCGGGGTAAAAGTAAATGGCTCCGCAGTTTTCTGACTGGGAGATCCTCGGTTTTCTGACCGGGGATAAAAATTTCACGGCTTTCTGGTCGGAATTCAAACAATATCTAACGGTTTTTGGCCGTCAGATCCTCGGTTTTTTGGCCGGGGTAAAAGTAAATGGCTTCGCAGTTTTCTGACTGGGAGATCCTCGGTTTTCTGACCGGGGATAAAAGTTTCACGGCTTTCTGGCCGGAATTCAAACAATATCTAACGGTTTTTTGGCCGTCAGATCCTCGGTTTTTTGGCCGGGGTAAAAGTAAATGGCTCCACAGTTTTCTGACTGGGAGATCCTCGGTTTTCTGACCGGGATAAAATTTTCACGGCTTTCTGGCCGGAATCCAAACAATATTTAACGGTTTTTGGCCGTCAGATCCTCGGTTTCTTTTTTGGCCGGGGTAAAAGTAAATGGCTCCGCAGTTTTCTGACTGGGGAGATCCTCGGTTCTCTGACCGGGATAAAAGTTTCACGGCTTTCTGGCCGGAAAGACCCTCGGTTTTTCTGACCGGGGTCCAAACAGATATTGGACTGATATGATTTGATTCTCTTTTTCGGAGTTTTCATTTTCTTTTCTTTCATTTTTTTGGCCTTCTTTTAGGCGTTCTTTTTAAACATCAACAAATGCATAGGATAAATCTCTAAAAGAAACTTACCTTTTTATGTGTTTTCCTTGTTCCAAAGCCATTTCAAAGCTTGCGTATTTCACTTATTTGAGTGGTACCTTCTTCTTGCACAATTAAACAGAGATCTGCTTTCAACAAAGAACATTTTATCAGTTGAAAAAAAGTGGTTGGCTTTGCGGCCTTGGTTATCTTCATTGCTTGATTGTTTCCCCATTTTCATTGAGAAGTTCGCTACCAATTGTCTTTGGGGTGACTTCCTTTCAAACTGACCGGGTTCATTCCCAGAATTCCATGGGGATTTTCCGTGTAGGTTCCATCCTTCTGCCTTATTCCGTCTCTTCTAAGACCTTAGCCTTTGATTTCCATTTCCTTTCTAAAACTTTTTTCCTTTGGAAACAATCGATCATTACGATCCAATCGTGGATTGTAACAATACACCACTGAGGCTGTTTTTCTTTTCTTCTTTACCAGGCGGAGTCCTGTAAAACCGGTCCTGTCACCTTCCTTTGTAATATTTTCAGAATTAAAATTAAACCGAAAGGGATTCAAAGAAGAAGAATGAATCAAAGAATGGAAAAACGTATCAAAGATAGAGGAGTCCCTTTCGAGGGAGAAAAGAAGGACTTATCTGAGGTATACGCTGACTTTAACCAACATGACATGCTCCTCGGACTAGATGCTTGATCGTCACAAAACTCCCATTTTCTTATGAACCAAAACGGGTCTATATTTCCGAGCTAAGGAGCCGTGCCAGGACCTCTCGTGGTGAAATAAACTTTTCGGTTGATAGCGCCCTTTACGGGTTTTCGCCAATCGACCTCTCTCATTTCTCTTCTTACCATCGCCAGATAGCACTCTTTGCGAGTTTTTACCAACAGGCTCTCTCATTTTGTATTTCTCTACTTCCATCGTCTTATGGTGCCCGAAGGTTTTCACCAATAAGACTCTCTCATTTTATTTCTCTACTTCCGTCGTCTTATGGTGCCCGAAGGTTTTCACCAATAAGACTCTCTCATTTTATTTCTTTTCATTCCAGGAACCCCGGATCGTAACAATGATGTTTTCACAACTTCCAATCGATCTTGAAGGAATTGTACTCGGTTCGGGTAACAAGAATTGTAAACAAAATTACAACTTTGGAATCATCTTGACGGATCTTAAACCGGATAAAAAATATCATCTGCCCCAGTTTCATTTTTGGGGAAACCGGGATTTTTGATTTGGTGTGACTGAACCTCAGGGAGAGGTTGCCTACGTATCCTTTCGGAATCAAGTCAGAACGTAGTTCAGGAACTTTGTTTTTGTTTTTTTTTTTTTTTTTTTTTTTTTTTTTTTGGTTTGGTTTGGATTCCAAAGAGGGTAGCCAAAAGAAGGTAACCGGCTCAAAGGGTTTACAAAAGGGTTGGTAGTGTTTGGGTATCGGGAATAAAAGCCTTCAATCATTTCGACTTGTGAGGACCTCATTGAAGCAAGTTCAGACATAATACCTTTTCACAGCATCTGCATTCACAGCCGTTTCAGGATCTTTTCCTTCCATGTCTCCCAAGTATAATGCTCCTCTCGGCAGTATCTTCCTGATGATGTATGGTCCTTTCCAATTAGGAGCGAATTTTCCTTTCGCTTCCTCATGATGTGGAAGAATGCGTCTTAAAACCAACTGACCTACTTCGAAATTTCTCGGTCGTACTTTCTTGTTGTAAGCACGAGCCATTCTTTGTTGGTACAGCTGTCCATGACAGACCGCAGCCATTCGCTTTTCATCGATCAAAGTTAATTGTTCCAAACGAGTCTTAACCCACTCGCTATCTTCAATCTCTGCTTCAACAATTGTACGAAGCGAAGGAATTTCTACCTCTGCCGGTATCACAGCCTCAGTTCCATAGACTAGCAGGTATGGAGTTGCTCCCACCGATGTGCGTACTGTAGTACGGTATCCCAATAAAGCGAACGGTAATTGTTCATGCCATTGTCTAGAACTTTGGATTGTCTTTCTCAAAATCTTCTTAATGTTTTTGTTCGCTGCTTCCACGGCACCGTTGGCTTTGGGCCGATAAAGGGTGGAGTTCCTATGCGTTATTTTGAATTGCTCGCATATTTCTTCCATCAAATGACTATTCAAGTTCGCAGCATTGTCTGTGATGATAGTTGCAGGTATACCAAAACGACAGATAAGATTTGAGTGTACAAAATCCACCACCGCTTTCTTGGTGACTGATTTGAGGGTGACGGCTTCGACCCATTTTGTGAAGTAATCGATAGCCACCAATATGAATCGGTGTCCATTCGAAGCTTTTGGCTCAATCGGGCCGATGACATCCATTCCCCAAGCGACAAATGGCCACGGTGCTGACATAGGATGCAGCTCAGTTGGAGGTGCATGAATCAGATCTCCATGTACCTGACATTGATGGCATTTTCGGACAAAACCGAAACAATCTTTCTCCATGGTCATCCAATAATAACCTGCTCGAAGGATTTTCTTGGCTAAGACATACCCATTCATATGAGGCCCGCATACTCCTGCGTGTACTTCGTGCATGATTCTTCCTGCTTCTTCGGCATCAACACACCTTAAAAGGTTAAGATCCGGGGTTCTTTTGTACATGACCTCGCCGCTCAAAAAGAAACCACCTGCATGTCGCCTAATGGTCCTCTTTTGATCTCCAGTAGCATGTTCTGGGTATTCTTGCGTTTTCAGAAATCTCCTGATATCGTAATACCATGGCTTGACGCTTGGTCCTTCTTCGATCGCATTGCAATAACCGTGGCTTTCTCTGATTTGAATTTCCAAGGGATTGACATGGGCGTTGCCCGGATAAGGTAGCATTGAAGCTAAAGTGGCAAGTGCGTCAGCTAGTTCATTGTGACATCGTGGGATATACCCGAACTCTATCGATGCAAATCGCTTGCCAAGAATATTCACGTGCTGTCGATAAGGGAGGAGTTTAACGTCCCGAGTTTCCCATTCACCTTGAGATTGTTTGATAATTAAATCGGAATCTCCCATGATCAACAAATCTTCGACACCTTGATCGATTGCCATGTTCATACCCATGATACAAGCTTCATACTCAGCCGTATTGTTTGTGCAGAAGAAACGGAGCCTAGCCGTGGCCGGATAATGTTGACCAGCAGGAGAGATCAAGATCGCCCCGATCCCTACACCTTTAGCGTTTACCGCCCCATCGAAAAACATTTTCCAAGCATGACTGTCTTCCGAAACAACTTCTGTCGTATTTACCTCTTCATCATGAAAGTAGGTATTCAATGGTTGATACTCTTCGTCGATCGGGTTCTCGGCCAAATGGTCTGCCAATGCTTGGGCCTTCATTGCCGTGCGAGTGACATAGACTATGTCAAACTCAGTGAGCAGGATTTGCCACTTCGCCAATCTTCCGGTGGGCATCGGTTTCTGGAATATGTACTTCAAAGGATCCAACCGAGTAATGAGGTGAGTCGTATGGGCTTGGAGGTAGTGTCTCAATTTCCGAGCGACCCAAGTTAAAGCACAACACGTTCTTTCCAGCAAAGTGTACTTGACCTCATAACTAGTGAATTTCTTGCTCAGGTAGTAAATTGCTTGCTCTTTCTTCTCTGCCGCATCACGTTGTCCGAGAACACAACCAAAAGAGTTTTCCAAGACCGTTAAATACAAGAAAAGAGGTCTCCCTGGCTCTGGCGGGACTAAGACCGGAGGGTTTGACAAATATTCTTTGATCTTGTCAAAAGCTTCTTGGCATTCAGTTGTCCATTTGATTGCAGCGTCTTTCTTCAACAACTTGAATATGGGTTCACATGTGGAAGTCAACCGAGCGATGAACCTACTGATGTAGTTCAGTCGGCCTAGAAGACTCATTACATCTTTCTTTGTTCTGGGGGGAGGTAAATCCCTGATGGATTTTATCTTTGTGGGATCTAATTCAATACCTCTTCTACTGACTATGAAACCCAAAAGTTTACCTGACGGGACTCCAAAAGCGCATTTGGCCGGATTCGGTTTCAAATCGTACTTCCGCAACCTCTCAAAGAATTTCCTCAAGTCTCGCACATGATCGCCTTGAGTTCTGGATTTGATGATCACATCGTCCACGTACACCTCTATTTCCCGATGCATCATGTCATGGAAAATGGCAGTCATAGCTCTCATGTACGTCGCTCCTGCATTTTTCAAGCCGAATGGCATGACTCTGTAACAGTAAGTCCCCCACGGTGTGGTAAAAGCAGTCTTCTCGGCGTCCTCTTCATCCATCAACACTTGATGATATCCCGCATAACAATCCACAAACGACTGTATCTCATGTTTGGCACAGTTATCAACAAGGATGTGGATGTTCGGTAAAGGAAAGTTATCTTTAGGACTCGCTTTATTCAAATCTCGGTAGTCAACACATACTCGAGTTTTTCCGTCCTTCTTTGGCACGGGCACAACATTAGCCAACCACGTGGTGTATTGTACCACTCGAATTACCCCCGTTTTCAATTGCTTAGTGATTTCTTCTTTGATTTTATCACTGATGTCAGTCTTGAACTTTCTTTGCTTCTGTTGCACCGGGCGACAGTCATGGTAGATTGGTAATTTGTGCACCACTAGGTCAGCTCCTAATCCTGGCATGTCGTCGTAAGACCAAGCAAACACGTCTTTAAATTCAAACAAGAGTTGGATTATTGCATCTCGTGTTTTCTCATCTGTGTGGATGCTTATCTTGGTCTCTCGGACCTCTTCATCAGTTCCCAAATTAACCGGTTCGGTGTCATTCAAATTTGGCTTAGGTTTATTCTCGAAATGTTCCAATTCTCGATTTATTTCCCTAAAAGCCTCATCTTCATCGTATTCTGGTTCTTGGTTCATTATTTCCAGATTAGGTGTCGTGTTCGGATTTGAGCATGAGTTCCGCAAGCATGTCATGTTATTTAAAGCCGCATTATTAGGACTGAAAAGGAAGAATAAATAACAAAATTAGAAAGAGTGCAAAAGTAAGGAAATATTTATTTTATTTTCTTGGAATTTTCTGAAAACAAACAAAATTACATTGGGGAAATCAAAAAATACAAGAAAACAAAGAAAAACATCCAAGCTACATCCTGAAGTAACTTGTGATGAAGGAAAAAAAACAGGACAAATCTACCAGAACTCCCGCCTGATTGGGAAGGGCGTGGCTTTCCAATTTTGCAATTTAGCTTCAGGGCCCACATACAGCACCTCAGCGGTGCTTGTTCCTTCTCCCGATTGGACCATATTAACATCATAGAGCATTTGCCTCATGGCCCCACATATGTCTTCAATTTCCTCCGTTGTAAAGACCTCGTCTTCTTCTTCTTCACTGTACCTTGGTCGGACAAAAGTTTGGTACAGATGCGGCAATGGTTGCGGCAGAACCCATCCTTTCTCCTTTCTCTTTTTGGCCCATCTTTCATCTTCAGAGGTTGGGCGAAAGCCCACTCCGAAAAACTTTTCAGCTACAGGTAAAGTTATCAGCTTCGGCACTCCTTGTAGGGATTTCCCCAAACCTTTTCCTGGCTGGAATCCATGTTTAATCATTTCTTTCGCCACCATGATGGAGGCATTAGACAAAAAAGGTTGGGGGAGAGGGTTCCCTTCTTCGTGTTGATCCGCCAACACAATCTCGAAAGCTTGATAGACAATGTTTTCGCTTCCCGCTTCCGCTTCCAAGCAAGGTATGGATGGATCTCGGTAAATTGATTGCTCATCTTCCCCGTGGACCACGATCTCTTGTCCTTTGTGCTCAAATTTCAACATCTGATGGAGGGTAGAGGGCACAGCTCCGGCCGCATGAATCCATGGTCTCCCTAGAAGAAAGTTGTAGGAAGTGTCCATATCCAAAACTTGAAATGTTACTTCGAAGTCCACCGGGCCGATGGTCATAATTACATCAATCTCTCCGACAGTATCTCTTTTCACACCGTCAAAAGCTCGCACACATATGTTGTTAGGCCGAATCCTTTCAGCTCCGATTCCTATGCGGCCTAAAGTGGAAAGCGGGCATATGTCTACCCCCGAACCCCCATCAACCATGACCCTCTTCATATAGTAGCCTTCGCTTTTGACAGTCAAATGCAAAGCTTTGTTGTGGGCGGCACCCTCCAAAGGTAAATCAGCTTTACTGAAGGAAATCTGATTGATCGCGAAGAATCTTTCTGTCATTCTTTCAAGTTGTTCTGATGAAGTCTCAATAGGCACGTATGCCTCATTCAAGGCTTTTAGCAAAACCTTTTGATGTTCAGTAGACTTCATTAGAAGGGACAACATCGACACTTGCTCTGGGCATTTACGCAGTTGGTCTATCACCTCATAATCAGGCATTTGCATCTTTTGAAAAAAGACCTCTGCCTCTTCAGCACTTACAGGTTTCTTCGACGGGAAACGCCTTTGTGTGGCGTTATTTACCTCCTCCGTGTTTAAGTACTTCTGTCCTAGGACACTCTCAGATGAATTTCCCACAATCTCTTTCCCTTTGCGCATAACAAGTGTTCGTTGGTAGCTCCAGGGTACTGCGGATGGATCTGTCATTGGTTTTTGTTGCATGCGTGCAATAACCACAGGTTCATCTGGTTTTCGAGCCACATAAGTTCCCTTTGGTACATACATTGATGTTTCTCTCTTTAAATGGAACTTCTTGGGGGCACCTATGGACAATGGTTTTTCCACTCTACCTCGTGGGAGGTAAAGGACTCCGCCCTTCCGAGACGATGCTTTCAATTCAATCGTCTTTTCGGATTTGGTTTCAAGAGCTTCAACCTTTTTCCCCATTTTCTCTTGTTTCGGGGTAGCCTCAGGACGCTTCTCTATGTTGGCGATGGCGATTATCGCTTTCAAAGCTGGGTCAAATTCTTTGTCGTCACAAATCATCCCAATCACCGGTCCGTTGTTGTGGGCCGGTAATGGGTTGTTTGTCACATTTGGGATGTCTTCATCTGCGAAGACGATCCTCCCTTGATTGATCAATTCTTGCACTGCCTTCTTTAACGTCCAACAATTGTCAGTACTGTGTCCTTCAACACCTGAATGATATGCACAATATATCCCTCTCTGGTAGGCAGGAGAGTCTGGATTCTGCCTGTTCTGCGGAACAGGCTGCAATAGGTTTTCTTGCCTGAGTTTTGGAAAAAGAGTGGAATACGGCTCCCCAATCGGTGTGAAGCTCGTTTTGGGTTGCTCACGGTGGCGAGCGTTATTTGGCCGTGGATTATACTGGTTTGGGTAAGGAGGTTGGTTTCTCTGGAATGGAGGTGGATTCCTGTTGGCTGGTGGCTGTGGCCGTGCCCGAGGTTGAATGTTCATGACTGCATAGGGTGGAGGCGGAGGAGCATAAGCCATGCCGTGATGTGGATAATAATGTTGGGGGGCCCTGTCGGAGAATACCTGCCTCGAGGTTCGATATCTCCTGTCTTCTACCGCTGCCATAGTAGATTCTTCTTTCTTCTTGCTTCGGGGCATCCCTCCAGACCCGCCTTGAATGGCTTGGGAAGTTGCCCGAATGGCCGCTTGGCTCAAAATTCGCCCTGTTTTCAAGCCATTTTCTACCATCTCTCCGATCTTGATAGCTTCGGCAAAAGGTTTTCCCATTGCCGACATCATATTTTGAAAGTAATCGGGCTCTTGAGCTTGGAGAAAAGTCGTGACCATTTCAATTTCGTCCATGGGGGTTTCACCCTGGACGCTTGCTCTCGCCACTTGATGGCATATTCTCTGAAGCTTTCCGAGGGCTTCTTTTTTAAGTTCGATAGAGAATTCCTGTCCGGCGCAATATCGATGTTGTATTGGAATTGTTTTACAAAATCTCTGGCCAGATCATCCCAGATGTGCCATCGAGATATGTCTTGATCCATGTACCACTCCGATGTTATTCCGATCAAACTCTCTCCGAAGTACGCCATCAACAATTCTTCTTTGCCGCCGGCACCCCTCAATTGATTGCAGTATTTCTTCAAATGAGCAATGGGGTCGCCATGTCCGTTGTACTTTTCGAACTTTGGTGTCTTAAAACCTGATGGCAAATGGACGTGCGGGAACATGCACAGATCGGCGTAAGATACACTCTTCTGTCCACTCGGACCTTGCATGTTCTTAAAGCTTTGTTCCAAACTCCTCATTCTTTTTGCCATCTCATCCTGCTCGGGGGTCTTTGGATTTTGGCTCGGTAGGAACTCATATCGAGGTGGCTGAGAATATGTATTGGCTGCAACCTGGGTATGGTCCCGTGTGAGCGGTGGCGCCGGGAATGTAAAGGATGAGGAGTCGAAGAAAGGAGCATGTGCGGTGGGGTGCGTTGTGATTGGAACTGGCAACTCAACCGACGTTCTTGCGGATGTATCATGTGGTGTCACCCGAGGATGGGATGTGGAGGGTGATTCAGAGAGGTTTGTAGCATTGGAATACCCGAACAGAGTAGGCGGGTAATTGATGGGGGTATTTGAAATACCGCTCGACCTGAGAAGAATTTCAGGGAACCCAGGGACCAGACTCGGGGGCTCTTTCCCGTTGTTCCAATCGTCCAACATCTCGAGCATGCGGCAACGCAACATTCTATTCTCCTCCAAAGCTGCCGACTCAGTAGCCGGGATGGTTGTCAATGAGCTTTCCTCCGAAACGGGAATGGTTGCTAAAGGCATTTCTGAAGACATGTCGGCACCCTTTTTTGACCTAGTGAAATAGGGATGAGTACTTTCAGGCTGCCGAACTTTTCCTTTGGACCTTGTGAAGTACGAATGTGGTGCCAGATTACCGCAAAGTCAACCACTTTTACTAAAAACCTGGATTTTGGCAAACAAACGGTTAGTCTGAAACAACATAACAGATAAGTAATCTCACGTTGGGTGTGATGCACTTATACAGGTGACAATGTTGCTACATGTATTCGCTTGCGATGCGTCATTCCGGTTTGTATTTTCTTTCGCCTTCATCTTTCATCGATCTTCTTTAACCTCTTTCCCCTCCCCCCCTTTTTTTTTCATTTTTATTTTTATTTATTTATTTTTTTTTTTAGTGATGGTCGAATCTTATGTGGATTGCCTACGTATCATGTCCCCGCATGAATCAGACCGGGCGTAGTTCGGAAACAATAAACATAAGATGAAGTGTTCATGAATTTTATTTCAACAAAATTAAAACTTGAAACACTTGCAAAATGTCAACAATGGAGAAAAACTCGTATAAGGACAAACAGATTCTAAAACAAAAGACTCTCCTAAGCATGTTCCAACGCCTCGAATCTTTGCGCCCGGGGGGCGTTGTTTGGCCTTGCTGCAGTTCTTGGGGTGAGATCTTTCTGTATACTTCCCAATTCTGCCATGACCTGGTGGACACATTCCATGATTGAAGAAAAGAGGGCCAGCCGAGGTACTTGTTCGCAGTTCAAACACTTCATAGTAATGTAGTGCCCGATCTCATTGATCCTGGTTCTGATTATGTCTTTTTCTCTGAGCAGCTGCCCTATGTGCCCGTTCTTTGCCCCTAATACTTGAGAGTTGCCGGAGACATGGTCCAAGAGCCTATCTATTTGTCTTTCCATCCGTGCCATCAAGTTGTGACAACGGTCTCTATCTGCCTTTAGCATCCTGGACTTGCCTGAGAGTTCGCTCTTTAAGAGTGGCATTTGCTTTTCTCAAATCAACGATGATCGCATCATAGTCTTTCTCTACTTGTTGTAGACGGAGTGCTTCTTGGTGGGCCGCTCTCTTCCATTTTGTTCGGACCGCAACCAAAGCCGCTTTTGCCTTCTCCAAGTCTTCTTGGTGTTCAAAGGCTTTTCTTTCCAAATCGTTTATCAGCATTTGATCACTCCGACTCCTCCTTGACCTTTCTGCGGCCAATTGCATCTCTTGAATTCGAGTTTGGAGTGCTTCTCTTTCCTGCTCCCAACCGGCCCTTTCCCGATCGAAGTCAGCCTGTTGTATGTCCATGGCCGCTTCCAGGATTCCTTTGTCTTCTTTTAAAGTGTTGATGCAAGATTGGAAATTTTGTGCTCTCTCATGCTCAACCTCCCTAACTCTGGCTTCTATTTCTCTCTCCCAATCGACGGCATACTTCACTGACCTTTCTGACCTTTGCTCTGGTATTGGTTGGTTGTGGAACCATTCAAGATAAGCGAGACTCACTTCTCCCCGTTCCCGGTCGGCAACCATTTCGTTGATGTCGGAGAGTCGACTACCGAACCAAACCTTCTGTGCATAAGTCTCCCTCGGGGTCTCTTCTGTCACAAATTCCCATACAAATGATCGCATATCCTCAATTGGGGCCTTTTTCTGTTCTCTTCCCAGCTGCCGCATGACACGTAGCGGGGCATATGGTTGGAAACCCCCGAAACCCATTAATATGTAGAATGGGCGGTATGTCGACATATGCATGATTTTGGCGGAAGGGAACCAATAATAATTCCAGGTAAGTTGATCGGCTCTCAAAGAGTTGAGGAGTTCTTGCCAAGTCCTCAAGTCTTCTGGAAGGTTACAACGGGCGGCTCTGTTTGTATGACAGCGAATATAATTCAGCCAATCTGCTTTGAAGTTTATCACAATTGGGTGATGGTAGAGATGCTCTATAAACCACATTTGTAATAAAATATTGCAACCCTCAAAATAGTCTTGTCCTTCTTGGCACCGAGTTAAGGCCCGGAAGATGTCTCCTAGTATCATCGGAAGAACACTGTGTTCCTCGTTACTCTGTAGATATGAGACCACCGCAGCTAAACGGATCCTGATGCGCCCACCACGTTCGGGAAAAACCATGGTTCCCAAAAAGCGATCATGAAAGCATAGATTCTTAAATCTCCCCAGGCGTCATAATTTAGCTGGTTAACAAATTCGACGTTTGAGAATTTCCCAAACCCTTCTTTATCACCAAATCTGTCGTAGAGATAATCTAGTGGCACCCAACCGTTCTCCAGACAACCGAGGGGAACCCGCCGGAGACATAGCTTTTTCAAGAAGTTATTCACACTTATCCGCCTAGGAGCTGCAGGCCTCATCTTGTGCAAATCTCTTCCGAGCCCTGTGAGTCCGCCCAATTCTTCCAAAGTGGGTGTCATTTCACAATCCCGAAATTTGAACACATTGCTTGTTGAGTCCCAAAAACTCACTAAAGCTCTGATCACATTTTTATCCGGTTTTATCATCATGATGTCCGGAAGAAACTTGAGGTGCTTGTGAACTTGATTTCTTTCCCAAGCTGAAAAACTAGTCCACCATTTACGTAGCCGATCTGGGGTTTTGTCCTGGACCATGAACATAGGTGGCATTTCGTCTCTCACCCTTTTTTGGCCGATTCGTTGCGAGGAAGTCATGCTGATCCTAGAAAAGATAAAAAATGGATTTAAGATTTTTTTTTTTTTTTTTCAAATTTTTTTTTTTTTATTTTTTTTTTTTTTTCAATTTTTTTTTTTATATATAAAAAAAACGAATCTTGTTAATACGGCCTTTCAGCACTTGAAGAAGATTTGAAGGCTGTATAACAAGATACCAGTGTGATGTCTATATTCCGTTTTGCAAAATTAGTCCTCCGGCGCCCCTTTTGAGGCGTTTGGCTATTTTTGCAAAATTTCCTAACTCTCGACTAAGAACAAAAATCCTAATTCTAATATTTTTTTTTTTTTATTTTTTTATTTTCTTAAAAAAAATCAGTATTAGTTGAGCCCGATATGGGTTGCCTACGTATCTCATTTTTGGTGAGAATCAAACTTGCGTAGTTCGAAAATAAAAGAAATAAATCATTTTAAGAAAAGAAAACGAACTATTTTTTAAACAGCATTTATGAAACAAATTATTTTCAAAGGAACTAAGAAAATTCATTTGGAATTTTATTTTCAAAGAAACTAAACTATTTTTGTAAAATTAAGAAAATTTATTTGGAATTTTTTTTTTTTTTTTTTTATTTTTTCAGAAATTATTTTCAAAGAACTAACTATTTTCATAAAATTAAGAAAATTTATTTGAAATTTTTTGCAATTTTTCAGAATTTATTTTCAAAGAATTAACTATTTTCATAAAATTAAGAAAATTTAGTTTGGAATTTTTTGCAATTTTTCAGAATTTATTTTCAAAGAATTAACTATTTTCATAAAATTAAGAAAATTTAGTTTGGAATTCTTTTTGCATTTTTCAGAAATTATTTTCAAAGAACTAACTATTTTCATAAAAATTAAGAAAATTTAGTTTGGAATTTTTTTTTTTTTTTTTTTTTTTTTTTTTTTTTTTTTTTTCAGAATTTATTTTCAAGGAACTAACTATTCTCATAAAATTATTTTAACTATATACCATGACGTTTTCCACTTCTTCCTCTTTTTAACAAACCGGTCGGCATGTAAGATCGAAACAAATAAATGCACACAAAAAGATGCAACAAGTTGGTCTTTTTGTTTCAGGTACACCTGTCCTAGACAGGCCCAACCCCCGTGTTGAGCCTCCTAAGTCAAATATGCACATGATGCAAATAAACGTTCCTATCGGGGGTCCGGCATAAGGTTTTGTTATTCTAAGTCATCATCCTGTTGGAAAAGTGTCTAGACCGGCTTTAACTCGAGCGGACAACTCGAGCCGAAGAGTGTCGGTGCACCGGTAGCATGACTTTCCGGCTTAATTGAAAAAACTCTCCGCCTAAACATGTGTGACTACAAAATCCTTCACCGGGTGCCAAGCACCACAGCTATCTTGAGAAAAACGGGCTATGTCCAGCAAATGCCCGGTATTATATTTCAAAAGACAAAAAAAAAAAAAAAAAAAAAAAAAAATGGGTATCGGCACAATTTATATACAGTTCACAAAATATCAAAGCGGTAAAACAACATTTAGCATATAAAATATAAACATGTAATAAAATCAGATAATAAATAAGCCAAATAAAATAATTATTCAAAGCTCGAATTCTTAAACCCCGAACCAGTAGTTCTGGGTTTGTGTCCCCAGCAGAGTCGCCAGAGCTGTCACACCTCCTTTTGGCGCGCCCGCTACCCGGGGGTAGGAGCGCGAGGGAGTTTTTCCAATTTAAGTGACAATATTCGAAACGGGATTATTTTATTTATTTCATAGTCGCCACTTGGAATAAATTAAGGTGTCCCAAGTCACCGATTTATTTAAATCCCGAATCGAGGAAAATTACGACTTTTCAAATGAAGTCTGCGGACCAGAAATTCTAAGTAAGGAATTCTGTTGACCCGAGGGAAGGTGTTAGGCACCCCCGAATCCCGTGGTTCTAGCACGGTCGCTTCAATTATTATACATGGCTAAAATATCCTGATTTTTATACATGCCTATAAATTATATGATCTAATTAAACTTTAAACCGCTCTATTAATTTGAAAAAAAACCATACCAAAAGAAAGACTAATTATAACATAGATTCGGACTTTAACAGATAGGTGAATAAATAAAAAAAAATCCGAATTGCTTATTTGAAAATCTGCCGATTTAAAGCCATTGTAAAATTAAACAAAAAAAAAATCAATTTATTTAGACAGCGTATCCTTTAGAATTATTTCTAATTAAAGAATCGTACCGAATGATGTATTATTTCCTAGCTTTTGACTTATGGCTGGACATTAAATGACAAGATGTAAACTAACGGAAAATCGATCAAAATATGCGAAATAGAAATAATTCACCTTGATCCAATTATTAAAAGTAAGATTGTTTACTATCCTTAATCCGATGCTAATTAGCGAGATCAAGACTATGTGATTAAAATCGACCTGACATTGGCATCTAAAACCCGGGCTAACTTATCTTGTTTGCTTAATTACAAATAAATTTCAAAAAAAATCAAGTGAAGAAAACTCGAAAATGATCCCGAACATCTTATGTTAATAGCTAACATTAATCAAACTAACACTTTAAATATGCTTAAACTGCTTGACTTTAACAAATTACCTATTTAAAGTATCGAAGAGAATCTCAATCCGAACTAGCAAGCCTTTTACTTATACAGATCCGAACATTTAACAAGCACTAAACGAACATGAATGAAAACTAGTATCTATTTTAAACAACAGTTCGAAGAAAGTCCTAGTTTACAAATACAAGCCTAACGGATGTTGTTTCAAAGTATACATGCTGAAAAAAAAAACAAAATTAAGTAGATATACGAACTATGTATACTCTTAACTTCTCACTGATCAATAGTACAATTTCTATCTCAACTAACAATCCTTAGTTTAACAAATAACTAACAGTATCATTCATATAATGGCTTTGCGGCAATATTCAAAACATGCTTTCATTTTTTATTTCCAGTAAAAGCAATAGACAATCCAAGGATGTATACCTGGAATTCAAAAGCAAAAGAAGAAGTGAGTGACTTGTTCGGCAGTGAACAAGAACAGCGAGACAGTAGCAGCAGCAAATCAGCACACCAAAATAGCCCAGATTTAAGATCAATAGCAAAACACCAACAGCAATGGGACAATTAGAATAGCCAAAACAAAGTCCCAATTCCCAAGTATGAACTCAACCAATCCAAGACTTGATTACCAAAAGAAAACAGGAAGAACTAAAAGTTATGAAACAGTATTTATCTGATTTTCAAACACTCGAAAATCTGGCAGTGTTCCTGCTTTTCAGTGTTTTCCCAAAGCTTTCTCTGTGTCTGTTCTCTAAACTGCCAGAACTCTCTCTTTGTTTTCCTATGTATCCCTCAATGTGTTTCTGTTTTCTTTCTGCTTTCAGTGAGTATGTGAGTGTGAGTATTTTCCAGAGAGTGTTCTCTGCTTCTGAAAAACCAGTGAACTCTCTGTTGGTCTGAATCAATCTATCCAGAGAGTCTGTCCTGTATTTAAAGACTAAACTTACCAATTTTCTATTAAAACACTCTTCTTTACAGCTTCTCTCTTCTTTCAACATGTGCACCCATTTATCTTTCATCATTCCCCCATGTTTGCTATGATTTTCCAGCTCAAAAAGCATTCAACAATTAAGAATTCAAACCTTTTTGATCATTATATTCCCTGACAGCCCTCTGTTGTGTCTAAGTATGGGTTTTAAACATCTAAACAAAGTCATAAAGGTAAAAACTAATGAAATACACTGCTGTCCAGCAAGTTTTAACAACTTATTTCCATGTGTATTGCACTTTAAAGGTTGATTTTAGGGCTACTTAAATGGACTAACAGCTATATCCAATTCACAACCTAATTTAGAATCAAATAATGGTTCAAAACAAACAATCCTAACAATCAACTCAAAATTCTGAAACAAACAACAAACCGAAAAATTTTAAATCAAGCAAAACAGTGAACCACTGCCCGGAATTTCAAACAACAAATTTGCGAATTGAAACGACGACATTCGTTAAGTCGAATCACAACATGTATGATCGACAACAAAAGCCGACAAACAAATTCACAAATTTGTAACACCCCAAAGCCGAGAGAAAAGAAGAGAAATGAAGCAAATACGAAACTAAATGTTCAACGACGCTAATCGACGCGAACCTGTATTCAACAACATTGGTAATCAAATAGACAAAGCAAAATTTTAGAATTGACAATTCAATGAAACAGTGTCTCGGCCAAAGCAGAGGAAAGAAGGAAAATGAAGCTAACTAATCGACGACGCTAATCGACGCAAACACACATTCTATATTATTCGATTAGCCGATTACGATATGCGTAATCGACAAACAAATCCGACAAAGCAGTGACCAACAATTTCGGACAGCATGTATAAATTCAATATCAAACAACTTAACGATATTAACAACGAATCGAATTCGATTCGCAATCACTCGTTAAACAGCGAAGAATAACAAACAATCAAGTCGACCAAATAAAAGGTCCCAAGAGATGAAGAAGAAAACCGAGAGTTAGATGAAATCACAACAATAATCAATAACAAACGAAGACTAACTAAACGACGAGTATAATTAAACAAAAATAGAGAAGAAAAAGGAAATACCTTGAAACAAAAGAATGGGGCTCGGCCGAATTGGATTCAAACGGGTTCGAGATTGTGTATTTGAAGTTAAACGGACTTTAATTGAAATGTTTTCAAGCGAAAACGTTTCAATTAAAGTCTATTGACTTCAACACCTTCAATTCTTGATAAAAATCTTCAACCCGAAATTTAGGGTTCTTGACACATGGATTTGGGGTTCGACGATTTTCGGCTAGATTCGAACCGGATTAAGGGTGGTGTGGTGGTTAGGGAGGTGAGGTGAGGGTGTGGTATCAATTTGGGGTGGTTTGGGATAAATTTTTGAATTTCAACTAGTTTCGATCTAAAATCCGAGACGTTTGGGGACGATTTGAAACTAATGGTTGCCGGATTCGTGTTGAGGGGGAGAAGGGGAAGCTATGGTGTTAAAATGGGGTGGTTTGGAGTGCAACCGCCGGCGGAGGCGATTTCCGGCCGGCGGTTCACGGCGGCAGGCGGCAGAGCTTTGGGGAGGTTTCTTCATCTTTAGGGTTCAAAGTTTGGTTTAGGGGAAATGAAGATAGATTTGGGATTTTGGTACCCAAAAATGCAAGATTAATCCTGGGCCGTTAGATCATGAGGGATCAACGGCCAGGATTTGATTTAATTGGGTCTTGGACTTTTAAAACCGAAATGGACTGGGGCGGGTAAGGTTGAGGGTATAATTATATTGGGCCTGGTCTTGGTTTTGATAATGTGGCCCAATTCCGATTTTCCCTTCTTTTGTTTAATTTTGTTTTTTCTTATCTCTTTAATCTAATTTCTAATTAAAACAAAAATTCTAATTACACTACAAAATCAATTAAATTATAAGGAATACTAATTAAGTTATATTAACAATTAACACAATCAATTTAAACATCAATTAAATATAAATCACACAATTAGGCATTTAAATGCCAAAAATGTAAAAGATGAATTATTTCCCCCTTTTTTATGATTTTCGTTTTCGTAAGATAAAATTAATTACTCCTAATTTCAAACTAGATGAGAAATGTAAGCACGACATATTTTTGTATTATTTTTTTTATTTATCTTAAACACATATAATCACGTATATACAAATGCAAATAAATACCAAAATAACACAAAAATTCACAAAAAATACACACCATAAAATAGACAATTTTTGTTTTGATTTTGTGGGAGTAATTTATGTTAGGCAAAAATCACGTGCTCACATATCTTACAAAACTTGCCAAGTTAGGTGGCTATCTAAGTATTTGGCCAAAAAAATTGAACTATGGAGTGTCAAAGACTAGTATTTTCATGGGCAACAACTGCTTCTTTTCAATTGATAATCATGGACATTTTCCTTTTAATAGATTAGGTGACGTTCATTTTAAGAATCTCAGCAAGGTGGTTTGGTTTTTAGCATTACAAGTCAGAATCTCAGCCCGATGCACATAACATCCTGCATTCATGCTGGATCCAGGGAAATGCCGCACCCCATGGGGTGCGATGTAGATAGCATACCCTAATGCAAGCATTGGTGGTTGCTTCTCTCTCTATAGGTCACACAGAGACAACATTACCATTGCTCCAAGACAGCCTACCCTCCTCGTCTACTTTCCTTGTAATAAACCAAAATATCTCTTCATCTCTCTATATATATATAGAGAGAGATGAAGAGATATATTCAGTATTTAGTTTAATTTGTGTGTCCCAATTGTATTGGAGCAAACTTTTGTGAAAGTGCAAAACATGACACTGTTTCGGGACATTCTTACTTTCTTGACAGCTAATCTTTTGTGGAGAATTATGCTCCAGGCCTGGCATAAATGAGTTGATTGCCTTTTCTATCACATGTTGGTCACATATCTGACACCGTTGAGCAGAAGCGTTTTCTGTTTGGATCTTTACCACTCAACAAGTAGAGTTACTGTTAGGCAACGTGTATTATCAAAATCAACACTGTTAAGGAAAAACAAGAGGAAGAAGAAATAGAATATATAATTCCGAGTTCACAATTTGCTTGTGTGTCCTTAAGGAATTTTAACCCCCTCACGGTTGCCAAGATAATGGATTAAATCCTCCCAGGATAAAACGGAATAACCTTCCTGCGACAGTGGCAATACAAGAAGCAGGATACCAACGAACTCAAAGAGCGGAGCGAATCACACTTACGGTTTTCAAGGAACGAGAAAGCTCAAGAATTTTTGGATTAATGAACTTGCAGAGAGAGGAAAAGTAATTTGTTGGTTTCTGAATTTCTGAATATCTAGAATGAAAGCCATGCCTGAATTTATAGGAAATTGTTGGCTTTGTGAAAAGGTATGGTGCCTCTTCTTGGTGTCTGTTCATTGTGAATAGACACCTGATAGGAAGATACGTTCTTTCAACGTTATTTATCAAACTGGATCAACTAGTTTAACCAAATAAACCGGGCCAAATTTTGAAGCCCAATCCAGTCCATTTAATTTCCCACCATTGCCCAATTCACACTACTCATCTTTAAAGCCCAATGGCTTAAAAGTCCAACAATCCCCCACATGAATGGGGAATGGCTATATAGAAAAAAAACATGGAAATTGTGTGATTCGCAAGAAAAGATCGATCGCATCCGGATAAGTAGGTTTCCCTTTGAACTTTCCATAGTGAACATATGTCGGATATACTCGGTCAATCGGTAGATTTGATATCTTTGAACCGTCGAACTTTGGTGTATACCTAGACAACCATATGTCACACAATCGACCCTTAACCGTCTTTTGGTTCTCATTATTGTGTTCGTTTCAGCCATGAACACCGCCCGGTCTCATAAGTGCGTAGAGAATTGGCCTTACAGAATTCTCCTTGAAGCGGCTTACACTTCACACTTACATAGGTGATTCCTAAACATGTAATCCTTTAGATTGACACTATTTGATAGATACCTCATCAAATTTAGGTAATCATTAAAGAACGTGTAAAGTTCTATCCTTGTTACCGAACATTGTCTTCATCACGAGAATGGACCAAAGATTTTATTTTGACAATGTTGAACCGGTCAATCACAACTTTGTTTGAGCTCCTTGAACCTAGATCTCGGAACATCCAAAATTCTAGGTAGAGTTACCGCCATGTTGACTTGTCCTCGGCCATAGTCCCATTCCCTTAGATGATTTCTCAACTCCCTCTCTAGTTAAGCCTTTTGTAAGCGGATCCGCAACATTATCCTTTGATCTTACATAATCAATAGTGATAATTCCACTAGAAAGTAGTTGTCTAACGGTATTATGTCTTCGCCGTATATGACGAGACTTTCCGTTATACATAACGCTCCTTGCCCGTCCTATTGCAGCCTCACTATCGCAATGTATGCAAATAGGAGCCAAAGGTTTTGGCCGGAACGGAATGTCTTCTAAAAAATTCCGAAGCCATTCAGCTTCTTCACCGGCTTTATCCAATGCTATAAACTCTAATTCCATTGTAGAACGAGCAATACACGTCTGTTTAGAAGACTTCCAAGATACTGCTCCTCCACCAACCGTAAACACATATCCACTTGTGGACTTTGTTTCTATTGAGCCGGTTATCCAATTTGCATCACTATATCCTTCGATAACTGCAGGATATTTATTGTAGTGCAAAGCGTAGTCTTGAGTATACTCCAAGTATCCCATAACTCGTTTCATTGCCACCCAGTGATGTTTGTTGGGATTACTTGTGAATCGACTAAGTTTACTTATCGCACAAGCTATATCAGGTCGTGTACAGTTCATGATGTACATTAAGCTTCCTAACACACGAGCATACTCCAATTGAGATGTACTTTCACCTTTATTCTTCATAAGATGATAGTTTAAGTCAATTGGAGTCCTTGCACTTCTAAATTCCAAATGTTTGAATTTTTCAAGTACCATTTTCACGTAATGTGATTGAGACAAAGCTAGACCTTGAGGAGTCCTTCGGATTTTAATTCCTAGAATTATATCGGCAACTCCTAAGTCTTTCATATCAAACTTACTAGCAAGCATGCGCTTAGTAGTTTGAATGTCGGCAACGTCTTTGCTCATTATTAGCATATCATCAACATATAAGCAAACAATGACTATATGATTTGGAACGTTTTTAATGTAAACACATTTATCACATTCATTAATCTTAAATCCATTTGACAACATTGTTTGGTCAAATTTCGCATGCCATTGCTTGGGTGCTTGTTTTAGTCCATAAAGGGACTTAACAAGTCGACACGCCTTCTTTTCTTTTCCCGGAACCACAAACCCCTCGGGTTGATCCATGTAGATTTCTTCCTCTAAATCACCATTTAAGAAGGCTGTTTTCACATCCATTTGATGGATTTGAAGATCATACAAGGCGGCTAACGCGATTAGCATCCGAATGGATGTAATTCTTGTTACCGGTGAGTATGTGTCAAAATAGTCAAGACCTTCTCGTTGTCTAAATCCTTTGACGACAAGTCTTGCCTTGTATTTGTCAATAGTACCATCGTCTTTCATTTTCTTCTTGAAAATCCATTTAGAACCCAACGTTTTGTTACCTGGAGGAAGATCAACCAATTCCCACGTATGGTTGCTCAATATGGATTCTATTTCATTATTGACAGATTCTTTCCAATATTGTGCCTCTGAGGAAGACATTGCTTCCTTGAAGGTACGAGGCTCATTTTCTAACAGAAATGTCAAAAAATCTGGACCGAATGAAGTAGATGTCCTTTGACGTTTACTTCTTCTCGGATTTTCTTCATTAGGCATACCATCTCTTATTTCCTCCCGAGGTCGTTTTGACTTTTGGCAGGTCAGTTCACTTTCCTTTTTATACGGATAAATAGTTTCAAAGAATTCAGCATTATCTGATTCTATTATCGTATTAATGTGAATCTCGGGATTTTCTGATTTATGAACCGGAAAACGATATGCCTTGCTATTGGTTACATATCCAATAAATACACAATCAACCGTTTTTGGACCTATCTTAACCCTTTTAGGTTTAGGAACTTGTACCTTAGCTAAACACCCCCACACTTTGAAGTATTTCAAGCTAGGCTTCCTTCCTTTCCACTTTTCATAAGGAATGGATTGTGTTTTACTATGAGGTACACGGTTGATTATTCGATTAGCTGTAAGTATAGCTTCCCCCCACAAGTTCTGTGGTAAGCCAGAACTTATTAGCAATGCATTCATCATCTCCTTTAACGTTCTATTCTTCCTCTCCGCAATTCCATTAGATTGTGGAGAGTAAGGGGCAGTTGTTTGGTGAATAATGCCATTTTCCAAACATATTTCTTCAAAACGAGATTCATATTCGCCACCCCTATCACTTCTTATCATTTTGATCTTTTTGTTTAGTTGCGTTTCAACTTCACTCTTGTATTGCTTGAAAGCATCAATTGCCTCATCTTTACTATTAAGTAAATAAACATAGCAGTATCTCGTGCTATCGTCAATAAAAGTAATAAAATACTTTTTTCCACCGCGAGATGGTATTGACTTCATGTCGCAAATATCTGTGTGAATTAAGTCTAAAGGACTTGAATTCCTTTCAACGGACTTATAAGGATGCTTAGCATACTTTGATTCCACACATATTTGACATTTAGAATTAACGCAATCAAATTTTGGCAATACTTCTAGATTTATCATCTTTCGCAATGTTTTGAAGTTTACGTGACCTAAACGCGCATGCCATAAAGTGTTTGACTCAAGCAAGTAAGAAGAAGCATTCACTTTATTGATTGGAACTGCTATTACATTTAGCTTGAAAAGGCCCTCACTTAGGTAACCTTTTCCAACATACAAATCGTTCTTACTAATTACAACACTATTAGAAACAAAAATACATTTGAATCCATTCTTGACAAGAAGTGAGGTAGACACAAGATTCTTGCAAATTTCTGGAACATGGAGGACTTTGTTTAGAGTCACTATTTTTCCAGACGTCATCTTCAACGCAATCTTGCCAACTCCTTCAATTTTGGCCGTAGATGAATTTCCCATGAAGATAGTCTCGTCGGGACTTGCGGGGACATAAGAAGAAAATAATTCCTTGTTAGCACAAACATGGTGGGTGGCTCCAGAATCTATCCACCACTCTTTCGGATTTCCTACCAAGTTGCATTCGGACAACATGGCACACAAGTCTTCCATTTCATCTTCAACCATGTTGGCTTGATTCTTTTTCTTCCTATCATTCTTTGGCGCACGACAATCCGCCGCCTTATGTCCAATTTTTCCACAGTTGTGGCAATTACCCTTGAACTTCTTCTTGCTTGGGTAATTCTTTGGTCCAGAAGCTTTCTTCCTCTTCTTATTTTGTGGTGCCTCCTCAACAATGTTTGCCCCCACAATTGTCGAGTTTCCACGTGACTTCTTTTCAGCATTTTTGTTGTCCTCTTCTATCCTCAAACGAACAATCAAGTCTTCTAGAGTCATCTCCTTCCGTTTGTGTTTAAGATAATTCTTAAAATTCTTCCACAACGGAGGTAGTTTCTCAATGAAAGCAGCAACTTGAAAGGCCTCATTAATGACCATACCTTCAATAACAAATTCAGGAGTTAATAATAAGATAAATCTTATTAATAGAATTATTGATTTGGGTCATACCTTCAACAAGGAGGTCATGTACAATGACTTGTAGTTCTTGGACTTGTGTTATGACCGACCTAGTGTCAATCATCTTGAAATCCAGGAACCTTGCAGCCACGAACTTCTTAAGTCCCGCATCCTCGGTCTTGTACTTTTTCTCAAGCGCATTCCATAACGCTTTTGAAGTTTCCATGACACTATAGACATTGTACAAACCATCTTCCAAACAACTCAAAATGTAATTTTTGCATAAGAAATCAGAATGTTTCCATGCTTCAGGTTACAACAAGTCGTTCATTGTCCGGAGTATCCTCAACCATGGCCGGAGGATCCTCCTTGATAAAACGTTGCAAACTCAACGTAGTAAGATAGAAGAGCATCTTCATTTGCCAGCGTTTGAAGTCAATACCGGAAAATTTTCCGGGTTTTTCTGCCGGTGCCATAGCATGGGCCGGAGTAGAACGGCTTGACGATGCAGCCACACTCGTCATAGTAGCACCCGTTCCCGCAACATTTCCATTAGTTTGGTTTTCATTCGTCATATTTCTGTAAAGTCAAAAACAATACAGAACTTTATTAAATCAGCGAAGTTTTTATAACTTCAAACTGAATACCAAACCAAACATACAACACGTAACAATGGTGAAGTTTTTATATACTTCAAACACGTACGTTTATTAGTCCGGCAAAGTTTTTATGTACTTTAAACCGGAGAGAAACAATTAATGGAGTAGAAAGCAACAAGGCTTTAGTCTCCAAGTTAATGTAAAACAATGCCGGAAAAAAAAATAATACAAAACTTTATTAAATCAGTGAAGTTTTTATATCTTCAAACTGAATACCAAACCAAACATACAACACGTAACAATGGTGAAGTTTTTATATACTTCAAACCCGTACGTTTATTATTCCGACAAAGTTTTTATGTACTTTAAACCGGAGAGAAATAATTAATGGAGTAGAAAGCAACAAGGATTTAGTCTCCAAATTAATGCAAAACAATGCCGGAAAAAAAAAATTTAACTTGCGGTAGAAATTAATACTGCAAAATAAATTAAATTAAATTGCTACTGCTATCCAAAATAACATAGCACACTGAAACGTTGTGAACTGAAGCTATCACTAATACCAAAAGTGTCTCTTAAACAATTGTAAAGTTTTAACCAATCAGAATTAAGAAACAATTGAAACAGCAGTAAATGATTTTTGTTCCTTTTCCTTTACTCTTAAACAAAACAAATTTCAAGGAACAATAAAATATAAAAGGGGCAGTAAACAATGTAGTACTATTCTTTTACAATTGACGTTAACTTTGAGAAGACGCAACGATCAACCGCATCGTTTGGTTTAAACTTTTGTTTATCCTTTTGTTCTCAAGTTCTAGCAAATACACGTTAAGACAAACATAATAAACAGTAAAATTCCTTAAGATGTTAGGCAACGTGTATTATCAAAATCAACACTGTTAAGGAAAAACAAGAGGGAGAAGAAATAGAATATATAATTCCGAGTTCACAATTTGCTTGTGTGTCCTTAAGGAATTTTAACCCCTCACAGTTGCCAAGGTAATGGATTAAATCCTCCCAGGATAAAACGGAATAACCTTCCTGCGACAGTGGCAATACAAGAAGCAGGATACCAACGAACTCAAAGAGCGGAGCGAATCACACTTACGGTTTTCAAGGAACGAGAAAGCTCAAGAATTTTTGGATTAATGAACTTGCAGAGAGAGGGAAAGTAATTTGTTGGTTTCTGAATTTCTGAATATCTAGAATGAAAGCCATGCCTGAATTTATAGGAAATTGTTGGCTTTGTGAAAAGGTATGGTGCCTCTTCATGGTGTCTGTTCATTGTGAATAGACACCTGATAGGAAGATACGTTCTTTCAACGTTATTTATCAAACTGGATCAACTAGTTTAACCGGGCCAAATTTTGAAGCCCAATCTAGTCCATTTAATTTCCCACCATTACCCAATTCACACTACTCATCTTTAAAGCCCAATGGCTTAAAAGTCCAACAGTTACACCAAATAAAGATTTAAACCTTCTAAATTAGGAACAAATCAGCCCCCCCCCCCCCCCCCCCCCCGAAAAAAAAAATAAAAAATAGGTGGAGTTTGAACTACAGGCAGTCTTGTCTTTCTTGGTCTTGTCATTTCTTCAGAAAGCATTCAATACTTCCTTGAGATATGTTCTGTTATAGAAACTGTGGTACATCTGATAATTACCATTTCTGGCAATTCGTGTGCAATGCACTGCCTTAACAATGTATTGTTCTGTACTCCCAAAAATATATCATTCAATGTGAATGTATTGTTCATGAAAAAGTATTCATTTGTCTCAATGAATTATTTCTGCAGGAAATTCATGATTACTTGAAGACTCTTTGTCCTGACTTGCATATTAGTCGAGGGGAATATGATGAGGAGACACGTTACCCAGAAACCAAAACGCTGACCATTGGTCAATTCAAGCTTGGATTATGCCATGGGCACCAGGTTTGAACACTAAACTTTCTTCTTTCCTTTGTCCTATTTTGAACTGAGATAAGCTTGATGATTCCTTAATTACGAGGTAACTCCTTAGCGATATTCAGGTGATCCTAGTGGCATTTGCTGTAGCTACTTGTTAATTGTTGTCTGGGATAAATCCTAACACCTAAGTACTCTATACTCAATCATATGATGTTTATCATCTTTACTATGTGTAAACAACATGCACTATGAGGGTGTTTTATATGCACCTTCTGGCATATATACCATTATATATACAGGTGCTGATATTGAATCATCCAATCTGATAAAATCTTGGAACTTTTTCTAAGCATGTTATGTATTGCAAGAGAATAAATGAACTTATGCTGCACCTGTAAGATAGAAATATGTTTCCTTGGTGGTAATAGTCTCTCCCTCTTGTTTCTTGTCCTGAAGGTTGTTCCTTGGGGGGCCTTGGACTCTCTAGCCATGCTCCAGAGGCAATTGGATGTCGACATACTTGTGACTGGCCACACCCATCAGTTCACAGCATACAAACACGAAGCAGGGGTGGTTATAAATCCAGGATCTTCCACTGGTTCCTACAGCAGCATCACTTATGACGTCAACCCCAGCTTTGTTCTCATGGACATTGATGGCCTGCGTGTTGTGGTCTATGTTTATGAACTCATTGATGGAGAAGTTAAAGTTGACAAGATTGATTTCAAGAAAACATCAACATAGAATACTCATTGAAGACACGTGTGCTACAGATTTCATTCCTGCTTGCTTTCCTATTTGGATAGTTTTCTTGTTGGGATGTTTACGTTTGAGTTTGAGTTTGAGTTATTCAAGCCTACTAGATTAATATATAAACAAATCAAACGTAAGATAAAACGAGTTTCAATTGTGATTTTTTTTGGATCAATTGTACATCATAATAAAAAATAAGTTCACATCTTTGTCTTGATCAACTTTGCCTCTTCTAATTAATAGTATAATTTTATGAGCAAAGAATGCTAAATAATGTACAATATTCATGTGGTGTTTTTTTTCGAGTAGTAACTCATAGTTGGTGTCTACTCACAAGGTTCCCAGCGAAATGCTAAAGTGCTCGTTTGGGATAGTATTCTTCAGTCAAAAACATGGACCGACAACTTTCTCAATGTGCAAGTTGAACGAAGCTTTTGTAATGATAATAAAGCACGATCTCAGAAACACTAAAAAAGGTATCTTATTTCATTTCTTTGGATTAAAATTCAGTGTTGATTTTGGACTAATTTTTGTTAACTACTAGTTTTGGTTCTTCTATTTTTTTAAAACCAAGTATTCGGATCTGGCTTCGGAAATTTTGGTTTATAAAAAAGGATTATGGATAAATAGTAGGGCAGATTTAAACAAAATGGATGAAGGGGGAGCAGGAGCAGCATTGCCATTTATTATAATAAAGAAAATCCCTATTTTCTCGATTTGGTTATGTTTTGCAAAATCAAATAATATGTTGCTTAAACTCGAAAACAAATAGAGTAATTGGTATAAGAAAACACACTACCTTGGGAGAAATTCAAAAATAGCCAGATTTATAAGTGGTCGTTCAAAATAGCCCAGTTTCAAAAGTAATCAAAATTTAATCATTTTTCATGTAAAGATAAATCTGAGCAAAAACATTATTCAAAACCCAAAAAATACGCCAGTATATTATGGTGGAGCTCCAACATAAGTATATTTGAACTCCAACATATTATATTGGAGTTCCAGGATAAGTATGCTGAAACTCCAGAATAATATAATGGAGTTCCAGCATAAGTACACTAGAACTCCAGCATAAAATACTGGAGTTCCAACAAAATACACCGGTCTAGTATAATATGTTGGAAGTTTATACACAAGTGCTTGAATGTTCAGTATATTATGCTGGACCGATCTATGTTGCAGCAAAATAGTGGCTATGTTTCATTGACTTAGTAAACGCTGGCTATTTTTACCACTACCTTTGGTTTCTAAAGAAAATAAGCCCGTTAATCTTAATACATTAAACTGAGGTTTTTCTATATTGATGACTTGAAAGGTATACTTGAAAATTACATGTAACATGAGCAAAATGAAGGGTAGTATGACCTACAGTATGACAAAGCAACATAAGTAGAAAATCATTGTGCCTCAGTTGCCACCTTAATGAAGACATCCTCCAAAGATGTGTCGGCCAAACCCCAAGATTGGACTGTAAACTTCTGCTTTGCAAGTTTAACTGTTAGAAATACATCCGAAATTTTAGCCTCGTCTTTTGGCAGCTCAAATTTCTGGGTTCCATACAAATGGTAAGTCTTCTTAGCATGTGGAGATAGATGTTTCACTAAGACCTCCACATCTCTTTCATGTTCCGGTGAGGTTGTCACGGTGAACATGTACGATCCTCCGTATCTAGCCTTTAGCTGTCATTCGCACGAACAAATCAAAAAACACTACGTAAAATATCTTATTTAAAAAGAAATCCAATCCGGGATAGAATTTTTTACCAAAATACATAAGACAGCTACAAGCTGTTATGTGATGGTCATGTTGCAAGAATTTCAATGTTGAAAAGAACACGGGCATTAAATTACCTCATCTATAGTTCCCAAGCACTGGAAGTTTCCATCAACAAAGATACCTGTCCTATCACAAAGATATTCCGCCTCCTCCATGGAGTGTGCTGAGAGAAATAGAATGATATGACATCAAGGCTATTTCCACAATTTGAGAAAAAGAAGATAGAAACCAACCCAAGTTTGTTCAGTTTGAGGGAAAACTATGTCAAAACATGCAAAGATGAGATAACATGCAAAGGAAAACTGATACTATTTGTTTATAACAAAGAGTGAAGTGAAGTGAAGTGGAGTACTGGTAAGAATGATTGCTCGATCTTGTTTTGCACGCTTCACAACATCCCACAGCATTTTCCTTGAAGCGGGATCAAGTCCTGTGCTGGGCTCATCCATATAAACAACCTTCAAATTTTTAAAAGAGCCTCCATCAACAGGAATGCACAATGTTAGGACAAATAATACAAGTGGAGAGAGACTTAGACACATACTTTAGGGTCCCCGATCAATGAGATGGCCACGCTGAGTCTTCTTTTCATACCTCCACTATATTTTCCTGCTGCTTTGTCACCAACTCCACCTTGGAAAAGATTGAAACTTTTGAGAGATTCCTCCACTGCCTTTTCCAACACAACACAACCAAACCATCAGTCGGTATGCTCTACACAGTTTTCTGTCAAGGAATAGAATTCCACCTTAATGATTTTGCTGTAACATTGTAAGAAACATACTGGCAGCAAATTATAATCAATTAATCAACAAATGCAAAGGACCTTTGATGCAACGTATTGTCCACATCCGGTTTATCAGTTCATTTGTTATGATCTACCAAATAATCACATGTACAAATTATTTCAGAGCAGCATTAGCCAGTTAATTAGCTTTTTCTTCAATTTGTATACACTCTGTACACATATGCATCGCAGATACACAGTGCGCGAGCATACTAAAAGCAGGAGTTTCATCCTTTTTCAAATTCAAAGTTGCACAAGTTATAACAACCCAGTATAATTCCACTATGTGGGATCTGGGGAGGGTACTGTGTACGCAGACCTTACCCCTACCCTGGGGTAGAGAGACATTCCAAATAGACCCTCGGCATATATCCTTCCCTCCAAGAACTTCCCACCTTGCTCTTGGGGAGACTCGAACTCACAACCTCTTGGTTGGAAGTGGAGGTTGCACAAGTTAATAAATCAAACTATTGACAAACTGTGCAAACAATGTCTCAAGTTATACTTCTATGTGGCATACGTTTATAAGAAATTGAAGGGTTATATTCACATACTTGGCTTAACGCAGAACCCTTGAGATTTTTTAATCTTCCATAAAATAATAAGTGTTCCCTTCCTGTAAGGGTCTCCCAGAGCAAGCTTCATGATTGATGAGAAACACGGAAAATAGACAGGTCAATACTTTAAGATGCAAAGAGGATAAATCAGGCATTAAAGGAACATAAGTTCTTCCATTTGCCTACAATGAAACTATATGTACTTACTCATGTTGTGGACACACACCCATACTGCCATATATTTCATTCATTTGAGTCCTCAAATCTAAACCTTCAATATATGCTGCTCCAGAGCTTGGCTCCAAGAGCCCAGTCATCTATCATTCAAGAACAATTATTGATCGATAAGTTTCAACGTCTAGAAAATGCTAGTGAAAATGCAATTACATGACAATCTATAAAAAAAATCGACTGAGCAAAAGGAGCGATGGCAGATACGTTAAAACATTTACTATCATTTGATCACACTTTTACTAACCATACTAATGAAAGTAGTTTTGCCGGCACCATTTGGACCAAGCATTCCAAAGCACTCTCCGCGTGGTAATGCAAGAGATAATCCTTTGACAGCAAATTTATTGGGGTTCCCATCCTTCCCTGGATACATCTTTTTGAGGTTATAGCATATGGCAGAATAGTTGGGATGTGGCTGATTCAGCAACTGCTCGACCTTCTCCCTCTGTAAAGCAAGCCAGGAAACCACAATGAAGTGATCTACACAACAGGGAAGTAATAAGTATATTCAAGTCACCGTTACTTGAATATGGCAAGTGTAGATATGATCAAAGAAATGTTAGGGATCTGAATGAGAATTTGTACTATTATGCCTGAATCAATGGTCGACTAAGTGACGTATCAATTTGAGGACTCCTCTTCATGAAAAGGCTGAGTGAGAAAAGGCAATATGAGTTACCTCGCGGAGAACATCATTGTCTTCCATTTGAACACTAGATTCCTGGCTCTGTAAAGATGGTTTCTGAAATGATGCTAAATGCTTCTTCTGAGAACTCGGCAAGAAGAATAAAGGACTCCTGCGATTCCCAGTCCCAGATGATATAACTTGATCCAAGTAGTAGGCAGCAATCAGAAATACTACCCACTCCACTGACATAATAATTAGAACCTCTCTCATGCCATTACCGCTGCTACTGAGGTACTCCCAATACATACCATAAGTCCCTATTTTAAATGCCCCTTGGGCAAATTTGGACAGCTCATATAACCCTCGATACAGAGAAAAACCAGGGTACAATTCCAAAACAATAAGCCAACCACCTAAACCAGAGAAACACTTGTTACATCATTAAATCGAAAATTACATGGGCAGAGAAAGTTCCTCACACATAAACTGAAGAAGTAGAATCTCCAAGTATTACAAATTGATATAAATATTTCCTCATAAACAACTGCTTGGGTAATCAAAACTTGAGGATTTCTTATTCCACTTAAATACAATGAGAACACGGAGACAGTCATAATGATCCAGACAGCAAAATTCAGATGGAAGCAAGAATGCAATTAAATTAGCATTAAAAGATATTCAAATCAATTTTTAACCTACTTACGAGGAAATGATGCATCATTTACGAGTGGCTGGAAAAGAAGAAAAGCCATGATCCCCGTACTGAAGACAATTGTATAAGCAACAACTGCAACATTCAAATATGGTAGTTATTCATCTTATTTGAGTTGACTATTCATGTAGTAAAAAGGACCTTGTAACGAGTTTCTCACTGATACAGACCTGATGCTGTCTTTAAATTAGAGAATAAGGCAGCTAACAGGAAGGCAAAAGATATTTGCAAGTTTGTGAAGACAAAGTAAAAGATGCACTGGACACCATAAGAATTCAGGTTGAATATTGTTAACCCTGTAAAACAAGAAAACATAATGAACCAGCTAGTTTAAATGAGAGAGAATTAGCGCAGCTTAGTTTTGTATGTATATACCTGTCAGTACTCCAAATACAAAGTAACAGGACATGTAGATTAAAGATATAGCAAGAAAATATATGTAAGAAATCACCCAATAAGGGCCATCTCCAAGTCCGTGCATCTTCATCATGATCCGTAATTTCTGTTGCCTCTCGTAAACAAGAGATGATAATACAACCTACACTCAAAACAACATCCTATTATTAAGATGGAAAGAATACGACTTTAACTATTCCGTTGCATAAAATTATATCTCTTATTATTGCTTAGAAGTGGGACAATGGTGAGAGTGTATGCTTATTTTGTCCAGATGGGAAAAGAAACTTCAAATTGTTTTTCCTTCGTAGTCAGGCAAGTAAATCTGCTCTAAAGTGTAGCAAACACCTAATATAGTCATAAACGCTTCATCTTTCTTGCACTTTAAGCTTTTACATGAAGCAGTACACCAAAATCAATATGATATCTGAACAGATGGACATCCCAATTTCGAGTCTCAACACAACCTATCATCAAATTATCTCCACGTGCTTAACTCAAAAAACAAAAAAACTAAACTAGGCCTGCACATGAGTGTGTGTTGCAGATCTAAATTATAAATAAAATAAAACATTCCTTCTCTGACCATTTAAGTTTTAGATGAGGCACTTCACACAATTTAATAATACACCATAGAGGGACAGAATTTTCTTTTTCATGTATTTGTTTTACCAGTCTAGAATGATATTGTAAGAACATTAGCAACAACCCAAGTGAAGTGGATTAACCGTGTAATATTTAGGAAAATTACTCACATCTGCAGATTATAAATGACTGAATGAAGTTTCTTAGTAAGAAGTAAGAACAGAGAATCAATCTTTTGCAATTATTCATGTTCGTAAGCAATAATGTGGACGACCAAAATAGCTTAACTTGAATGAAAGCCAATCATCAAGAAAGTAGATACTTGTAGATGATAATTGCAAATAACTTCCACCATAAGCATTCAATTATGCGACTCTTAACAAACTAAATAGATAGTTACCGGGAATATTTGTAGAATGACCCATGTGAAAAAGACAATATTTATAAATGAAAGTGCATCAGATGGCCTTAGGAAGCCAGCAGGGGTTGGCATCTCAGCTACATACTCAAGATTCATCTTTACGGCAGGACCACGTAAAAATCGGATATAGCCATTTGATGCCTACATAAAACAGAAGAAACAGTCAATACTCTTTAACTATGGCCAGCATCCATTGACTATAGTACTCTATATATGTCACCAGATTTTGCAAAAAATCAGGAGATGCAAAACATTGCACCATGGTGAAGGAAATACAAATTTTCACACTAAGCATTAAAACATAGATCAGTTCAGCTTCGCGAGCAACTTTTGGTAACCAAGCTAGCCCCTGAACTAAAAGAAATTAAGAACATCTAAGCTAGATAGAGCTTTCGTTTTATCTGGCAAACATTCTATTGTCACCATAAAGAAGGGTAAAGGACATACCATATTCTCAGCACGTGATATTTTTAACAATAGAGGATTATGATCTTGCACATTAGTAGAATTGTATTGTATGATGACCTTAAACTGCTCTCCACTTGTATCCAAGAAATCGTAAGCTGCGAGAACGGAGAAAAATCAATAAGTATACCCCCTAGAGGGGGTTAGAGATCTGAAGTTATATGCCAAACATCATATATAGGGGCTAACCTGCCAAAAATGCATTAATTTTTCCATCTGGATTTCCTTCTCTGAATCCTTTGAATAGCTCAGTGTTAATCTCCAAAGAGCTATTACGCCATAAATTTAGACCTTCGACGCATATCACATCTAAATATGAAAGGAACGTAATTCACATTACAGCACTCCATTGTAGATGAACATAAGATATGCCTGACAGCATTGTAACAGCATAAAAGAAACTCTAAGAGTCAAACTAACAACAACAACGGCCCAATAAAATTCTATTAGTGGGTCTGGGGAGGGTAGTGTGTACGCAAACCTTACCCCTACCTGAGGAGTAGAGAGGCTGTTTCCGAAAGACCCTCAGCTCAAGAAGACGAAAAGAAAAGAGACCATATTAACACCACCAACAGATACCATAAGAAAAAGTAACAACATCATGAAAGCCAGAAAATAGGTGCAAAGCAAAAGCGATAGCCAGTAAATAGACTCGCCCTAAGAGTCAAACTAAATGGATTCAAATTATTTGGATTTGAGTAATTGCGCGGGCTAAAGCAATTGTTAGGTTTCTGCAAAGAAATAAGTTCAGATATGTTGGACAGACATTAGCAGTAATGAGTGGCAATAAAGACATTACTGGATTCCGCTACTTCTGATGAAGAGTTGTTGGAGCATCGAGACCGAACATGAACGAGAGGACTAGACAGGCCATCATTTCTTCCCTGTAGTAATTCCAAAATCAAGTGTTATAGAGTACTTCCAAAACATGATAAGTATAAAAGAGACAATAAAATTGCTACCGCCTGGGAATAAGATCCAGAAAAGAAGATAACAGAAGGAAGAGAAAGAGAACTCACAAAAATGCCATTTACAATCGTATCTACATCAGAAGTTGATTTTGGATCAGGAGTATCTGTGAACATCTTTTCAGCCACACCTATCAAAAATTCACAAATTACATTTAGAAGAAAGAGCAAGTCATGAGTGTCCTAATTATGAAAACAAATGACATGAGAACAAAAAAAACATTTACTTTCTGCAATACTTCTATTGCTCCCTGTGATAAGTATGGTTACTGGACATGAATCAGTTTGTCTGCACGACGCATCAGGCAAGCCTGGAAATTGGATAGAATCTGTGGCGACAGCACGGAATTTGGGAGAAGGGATTTGCAACAAGGGAGGATATCCATTCGGATTATCGGCCTCAGAATGCTCTCTTTCCTGCTTGTTGAAGTAGGTTTGCATACCACCAAGTAACACAAATAGGATAGCTGGGAACAAAATGACCTTCAAGTGTGATCTTGCGTGCCGTTTCTGAAAATGACATTATTTTTATCAAAAAAGAAAATAACTCTTACTATATCTAAGAATTAAGAAATCACTTTGAAATTCACAGCCAGATTCATGATTTCAAGATCAATTCATAACAGATGCTTGCTTCTTTAATTGAAACCAAAATTAGGCACAATTATTTGATTTCTAAGACTAACTTTCAGTTTCAGGAAAAAATAATCCTAAAAGAGCTGCATCCACCATTTTGGACCTTTTCCATACACTACATAACTCAACAACATTCTCTATAACCCAATTTTGGGTTCATATTAATTCCAGCACCCAATCTAAAACATTTCCTATGAAGCTGTTTTTGTTAAAGGGTGGCCACGTGTGTACAAAGGCAGAGCCAAGATTTTAAATTTTATGGGTTCAGGATTCTAGTTCTTTGAATTTATTGGGTTGCAACTTAATGATTTATATGTATTCAATGAATTCTTAATACAAATATAAGGTTTGAACCAAAGTTATTGGGTTCGAACCATCGATGGCTCCGCCCCTGCGTGCGTACAGGCACTGATAAAGAGAGATAGGAGGAAAAACATTAAATTTTTATGAAGTGATCCAACAATTTTTTGTATGTCCTTCCATATAATACGAGAGACTGTATAATTCACTACAATCATGTTATACTGAAATGAAAAATTAAATCTATAAATATGGATTATGAAAAAATGAGAAGGGGGAATTGAACTGACATGGTAAGTAAGGTTCTTGCGGAACAAAGCATTGGCTTGAGTGCAAAAAGTTGCCATTGATGGACGTCAAGCTCTGTAACAAAGAGTAAATACTACAGTGAAAATATATCCTCTTTTTCACTTCATTTCAATTTCTGTGTACTCAAAAAAAGTTGTAACTGCATGTTGGATTTTTGCAAGAGAAGCCATTTGTAAGGATTTTCAAGCGGAAGGAACAGCTGTTTCTTTATGCCCAAACTAACCTTGACTGAAAGACTAAAATGCCCCTCCCTTCATATTTCGCATGTCCATAAAACTAGGAACAAATCTAGATCCCAACGTTAATTACTACAAGGATATTGCGGGTCCCATATCTGGATTAGTGTAAAAACTCTTTTCTGATCTATTTTATTTTTATTTTCTTTTTTAGTTACTTACAATATATTGTTAATACGGATATTAATAGTAGTAGACCTACGGATAGAAGTGTATAAGGAAAACCGATAAATCGCACCAAATTGGCAATTCGAGTTAAACCGGAAAAAAACCCAAGCATGAGTTGGTTTGACTTGGTTTGGTGTTGAAAAAATAACACGACTATAATTGGTTTGGTTTGGTTTTAACTAAATAAAGTCAAACCAAACCAAACAAAGACGATATTACATTTATTCAATTTTTACAAATATTTTATACATATAAATATTTATTTTTAATATAATTCATAAATATTTCTTAAACATTTTCACAGTTTTATCTTTAAACACATTATTTCAAGTTTGGAATTAACATTCTTGAATGGTCCAATAAATTTAATAGTTCATTTAAAGGTAGTAATTCAAATAAACTTCACATCAATACTAATGCTAACTAAGAAAATTCAATTCAACACTAGAAATGACAATAGTGTTAATATCTATTTTTTAGTTTTGCATTGTTTATATTGAAAATGCATAATTTAGTTTATCTTTTTCTTTTGTGCTTAGTTGTGTAACTAATATACTTATAGTTGTACTTATTTAAGCATGACTTATATAGTACTTTTAGATTATGGTGATATTTATTATGGCTTATTACTTAGTAATATTTTCTTTATGGATTTTAGTATTTTTGTTATTGAATATTTTAGTACAATGTTATGACGCATATCTTATTATTGTATTATATTATTGAAAAATACATTATATAGTTATATTCTTGTAGGATTAGAGAAGCATGTGGAGCACAAGTTATATATTTGTGCTATGAAGGCTTATTGGAAAAAAAATCCGAAACCCAAAAACTCGAAAAATCCGAGATTGAAAAATCCGATTTTGTTGGTTTGGTTTGGTTTGCTTTATAGATTTAAAAATCCGACACTATTGGTTGATTTGGTAATTGAAAAATTCGAACAACCCGGATTATGTACATCCCTACCTACGGGTAGTAGTAAAATAGTTGAAGGGAATATTTTAATACCCAATAAAGGTGCATATGCTTGTAATATAAGATGCAAGGAACGCATCCCACCTCTATACGCAATGTTTAATATAATATGTTATCTTTCAAATAAAAAAGAAAAAGTGCTATATGTGAAGAGAATACCACTTAAAAGTTAAATGTAGTAACAAAAGTTACAGATTCCGCATTTTTTCTACTTTCCACTAAATGTGTAAAATGGTAAAAATTAATATATTAAAAAAATAATTATGATAAAAATAGAAGAGGAATTAATAGAGTGTTTGGCCAAGTTATTTCATGGTCAAAAACACTTTTTTCCCCTTAAGAAAAGTTTTTTTCACAAAGTTAAAATGTTTGGCCAAACTTTTAGAAAAAAAAATATATTTTTTAGTAGAAATAGAAGCGGGTTTGGAGAAATAGAAAAGACTAGCTTCTCTCCCAAAAATATTTTTATGAAAAGCACATTTGAGAAAAATTCATTTAGAAGTACTTTTTAAAGCTTGGTCAAATACTAAATCTTCCTCAGAAATGCTTTTCTAATTAATTAGTCAAACACAAATTATTTCTCACCAAAAGTAATTCTGAAAAAAAAAATTCTTTAAAAAAAATTCTGAAAATAAATTTAGAAACTTGACCAAACAGAATATCATTTTCTTTCTTTTGTTCCCATTAGAGTAGAAAGAAAATTTATGATTCTGTTTTCCTCACACATTAATCTTGCTCCAAAAAGGAAGCATCTTCTTAATTTGTTTTATGAAGGAAAAAAGTAACTTCTTAACTTCCCCTTCATTTACTATTTTTCCTAATATCGAAACAAGATCTCAATTTGAATGTAGTTTAATGGTAGGACCATTGCTATTTGTGCCACAAATAAATTTTTAAAGATAAATAATGTACTATCTATTAAATCGTTCACATGGATGGTATATAGTTAAAGACTATGGTTTAAATTTGTACTATTATTTGCTTCACATGGTCAGATTTCATATTAAACAAACAATATGCATTTAAATTCGTTTCCCTTATTAGCAACAAAAATTGTGAAAATAAATGTGTCTCCATTAGTAGACCATCCGTTCTAATTTATGTGAGCATGTTTGATCGGATACGAAGTTTAAGAAAAAATAAAATTTTTGGGAATTTGTGGTTTTAAACAAGTTAAAAAAGGGTCCAGAGTATTTGTGTGGTTATAAAAGCTTCTCATTAATGATATAATTAGAAGTTTACGTTAATTTATTTTCAAGTTTAGAAATTATCATTCTTTTTAAAACAGACCAAAAAAGAAATATGTTGGTATAAACTGAAATTGAGGGAGTAGTAATTTTTCTATACTAAAAAGTGATGATGATGTGATGGTATTTTAAGTAGTTACTTTAATATTCATTACTAATGCTCTTTTGTTTTTGTTTTTGTTGTTGCTTTCCCTTTCCTTTTCTAAGCCGAGGGTCGATTGGAAACAGCCTCTCTACCCTTTGGGTAGGGGTAAGGCTTGTCTACATATTACCCTCCCCGGACCCCACCTTGTGGGACTATACTGGGTAGTTATTGTTGTTGTTGTTGTTGTTTACTTTAATATTCATTAACTTACATAAATCATCAAAGCTTATGTAAATCCTTATGATTTATCTAACTATTCTCAAATGAAAAAAAAAGGAATTGAATAAATCGAAATTATATTCAGTTTACATAAATTGTTAAAGATTGAGTCAGTCTTATCTTTAAACTCATCTTATACATACGTGAAAATGATGCAACCTTAACATAAAAAATAAACACCACTTGCACTTAAGGTTGTACTTTGAACAATATAAAATGCTTCAACAGATCGTAATACAGCGCTATCAACTACCATTTCAATTTACACACTTATATATATTTGATATTTTAAATACTATACTGCGAACAATTAGGTCCCAAAAATATTTAACCGCTGTCAATTACAAATATAATAATTTAGTTCCTCTATCCTTAATTGTGGTGTTGCTTGGTCCAACCGGAAGTTTTATACTTTGATAGGTGTTAAACGGGTCGGGTTGAACCAGCTCGAACTAGACTGGTTGAAACCCGGCCTGCCCCGGACTGGTACTTAGGGGTTGGGTTACTGAGGTTAGGGGGTTGGTACTTTCACTTTAATTCATCCGGTTATTGAATCGATCGAATCCGGTCAACCAAAATTCCTGTAGAGTCGGTTAACCGGCCCGGTCCGGACAAGTTTAAAGGCTAGATTTCAATTTTTTTTAAAGATTTTAGATTCCAAGGCAATTCAAAATCTTTGAATTTACTCTTTTTTTCGTCAATTTATTTGTTGTTAAATATAAATCTTTCAATTTGTAAGTTTGAATTTTGAAATAATTGTTGCACTTACAATTTGTAAGTGCAACTTGTTTCCATCTTCATTTTATTTTTTATATTTTTACTTTATATTAATATAAATTATACTCCCTCCGGTCCAAAATAAGTGGTTTTTTGGATGTTTTCACGCATATTAAGAAAGTCACATTTTAGCATTAATTAGCAATAGAATTGACCATTTTAACCTTACTATCTCACATAAACACTTCTAACACATATTCCAACACTATTTACTCCAACGACAATGTAGGAAAAACATCATTAAGTCATTCTTGAAATCCGAGAAAACCACTTATTTTGGTCCACAAAAAAAAAGCCAAAAAATCACTTATTTTGGACAGGAGGGAGTATAGTTATACAAAATACCATATTTAAAAAAAAAATACTAACCTGGCCCTTCAGATTCGTAACCTTACGGTTGATTTTTTACTCAAAATGAATTCGAACCCATTAAATCCGATAACCCCTAACTCAAAACCGGTTCGGCTCGAAACCCGAACAGTTTTAACTTTCTCTAACCACCCGGCCCGTCCCACCCGTTAGACACCTAGTAATATGGAACGAATTATGGGTTTTGCTTAGTATGTTCCATGGCCGTCCCGTCGTGAATTGTTAAAACACGACATCTTAGATAACGCAATAACTAAATATTTCTACTTTTCTTATCACAGTCAACTTTTTACATCTTACTTCAGATTCTGGCATCTGAGTCAGATCTAGTCCGTCAAAAGTTTCGTTCAGTCAGTCAGTTTTTCCTTTTTGTCTTGTCCGTCAATGACAAAATCGTATTCCAATTTGTTTTTTGGCAAAACACATTTATAAAGGGTAGATCAGTCATTTCGTTAAAACGTAACGGAAAATTGGCGGAAATCTTGTCAGTAACATTTAAAACACACTTGTGTGTAACAAAAGTTGCAGAGAAAGAAACGAATCCTACATTTGCCATTATATACTATGGAGTACCATGCAAATTAAATTGGTACTCCATTAACTCCTCCATTTTTCAATCCCAATATCCATAAATAAAATAAAAGAATTCTTCACACAAACAAATACAAACCCCTTCGTTAAAACCTCAATTTCAAATAATTTTTTTTGTGATGGCTGAAATGGAGCTGCAGAGGGGATTTCGTTTGTTTTGGCAACAAACAATGGCATTACTGAAGAAGAACTTGTTTATCTCAATGAGAAGCAAAAGAGCAACATTTCTTCAACTCTTCTCATCACTCTTGTTTATGGGTCTTTTGTTTGGAATCCAAAAGGCCATGGATTATAAGGCAAAACATCCGTCCGCAATCGGAGCTGTCACTGATCCAAAGCCTCTGATGAACCCATCAATACCTCCATGTGAGCACAAATTCTTTATGAAACGCCCGTGTTATGATTTTGTGTGGAGCGGAAGTGGTAATCCAAGAATTCAATCCATTGTTAATGGAATTCTTGCTAATAATCCGGGTCGCTCCATATCTCCTACCAAGGTACAAGCATTAATCCTTTGTGTCTTGAGACCTTTCGTTTTAGGAAAAATGACCCCAAATTAAATACTCCCTCCGTTCCAACGATGCCAACTTGTTTGACTGGACACGGGATTTAAGAAAAATGGATATTTTTGAAAGTTGTTGTCCTAAGCAAGTGGAAAAGTAGGTTTAAACTAAATTGTAACCAAATATAGAGAGGTTATTATTTTTGGAACGAACCAAAAAGTAAATAGTTTCACCTAAACTGGAACAAACTTAATAAAATTTTCCGTAAAAAAGGCTCATTATAGTTCTTGACGCCTAGTAAAGCTCCAACCTGAGAGTAATTTTCAAAAGTTGAAAGATAAATTGAAACTTTATTTTATTAAAGAATTTGGACACGTGGATTTCACCTGTTTCATGTTGGAGCTCCGTTGATGGTAAAGGCAAATACGAGACGATTTGCTAATGGCAAGGGTACGAGTGAATCAAAAGTGTACGGAGTACATGGGCAAAATTTGACCTTTTCTCTTCATTTTGTGTGGCCCATATTGTAAAATTTTTAAGTACTTTTTGTTATAAAATATTCTGATTTATGTAATTTTTAATAGATATTTTTATTTAAAACAATGTTAAAGAAATTTCTATACGTATGAATTTATATGGACAATTAGATGTTTTGACCATCTTGTTTTGAGACATCAGTTAATAATATTTGTCCTCCTAACAATGTAGAAACGCTGCTATTCATTTTAAGCTTTTTGTATGAAAAATTATCTTTTAAAGGACACTAGTAAATGTTTCCTTTCTCCCGTTTTGTGAAACATTATTACTATTTGGAGAGTCACTTTCAATTTGGATATTTTTTTGT
This sequence comes from Nicotiana noctiflora, assembly GCA_032618575.1. Lineage (NCBI taxonomy): Eukaryota > Viridiplantae > Streptophyta > Magnoliopsida > Solanales > Solanaceae > Nicotiana > Nicotiana noctiflora. Next base: position 67,646 of record JASVEL010008188.1, on the reverse strand, counting down.
CATTATAATAAATATTGATTTATAGTACTTTTATGGAATTAGTTATTGAATGTAGATTTTATTTCGTAGTAGTTCAGGAATCAAAATTTGCAAAATAGATGCTTTGACACTCATTTTCCAGCTTTTCAAGTACTAAGTTAGGTAGTAAATTTGCTATCTGCTAGTTGCAGCTGAAAATTCAACTTTTTCTACAAATTTAACATGTTAGGTAAAAGTATTGTTACAGAATTTTGTTTTTCATCAAGTTACTTGATTTTTAATACAATGTACACAAGATGTTTCTGTGTTGCGCATGATTTAAACTCTTTTATTTGCAGGTTAAGTCATTTAGCACGAAAGACGAATTGACAAAATGGCTTCTCAATGATCCAATGCGTACCCCTGGAGCTTTGCATTTTGTGGAACGAAATGCCACAGTTATAAGCTATGGTGTAGTAACAAATACTTCTACATATATTCCAGTTCCAAGGCAAACTGAAGATCCTACTTTCAAATTCCTAATTCCCCTTCAGTTAGCTGCATCTCGTGAAATCGCAAGGTCTTTGCTTGGAGGTAATATAAGATAAAAATTTAGCTTCATTACCATCAATTTAAAATTTCATAAGCATAAAAAACCTTAATGGCTTCTCATCAATAAACTTTCTGATCAATAAGAGTGCAATCCCCTTTTCACAGATTCAAAGTTCAGCTGGAATGTAGGTCTCGAGGAATTTCCACATCCTGTACTAGAAGATACGGATGAGAGCTATACATTACGAAACTCTGACTCCCGAATTGATGCTATGCCATTGGTCGAAATGTTCAGTCCAATCTTCTTCTATGCAATTTCTATGTTTGGTTTTGTATTTCAGATTAGCTTAATGGTTCTTGAGAAGGAGCTCAAACTTCGACAGGTGATTAGTGCATTGTTATCGTAGAAAAGAATTTGTGTACTTTTTCGTATATTGTATTTATTAATCAGAAAGTTATTTCACTATGTATAGATATCATGCTCTTATGAAGTTTCTATGAATATATTTTATTCTATTTCATCTTTGCATATAGGATTATTTGAAACGGAAAATCAAGATTACTATGAAATGCACTTAAATCGCTTGCAAAATATGAAAATTTGCAACAAGTATCATATCTTTTGACATTTATGTCAGATAGTTGGGTATTAGAAATGCTTGTTGCTGCTTGGAACAAAGTTGGTTCCATGAAATCTTGTTAATTATTAGAGTTTACTAACTTATGGAATATAAATTACTTCAACTTTTTCTCCCATTTTTCTCATTTGATTTTCAGGCAATGACTGTGATGGGACTTTATGACTCTGCCTATTGGTGCTCGTGGTTCATATGGGAGGGACTTAAGGCATTCATTTCCTCACTCCTTATAGTCCTGTTTGGCATGATGTTTCAGCTTCACCTTTTCTTGAGAAACAGCTTTACGATTGTACTACTTTTGTTCTTTCTTTTCCAATTCAACATGGTGAGTTCCCTCCTTTAAAATGGAAAGCTATGTTTAAGTTACGCCACATTTCCAATATCTGTGGACTGATAACTTGTTGCATCTTGTTGTGCTAGGTTGGTTTTGCCTTCCTACTGTCAAACTTCATCCGCAAGTCCTCTTCGACCACATCTGCTGGTTTTGCTATATTTGTAATTGGTGTCGGGACTCTGGCAAGTCAATTTTCAGAATTCTAAAACATAATAAATCCCAAGTCACTTATAGTAATTGGTTTCTTTTTATTATAATACAGACATTTTCACCGGCCCTCTATGGTGATACAGACATTAAAACAAGATATAGAAGAATACTTTGGTCCTTTTTTCCGCCTAATCCATTTGCTGGAGGCATAAATGTGTTACAATATGGATCGGAGAGTGATGGGATCAGCTGGAGCAGGTTATCAGGATGTGACTTGGGTGATTCATGCTACTCAATGGTATGGTATTCTTTTGAATTCTCTTATTATATTTCAACTGTGGAATGTTTTACCTCCCAATTGTTGGATAATAATGTATGTCCTTTTCTGACATTCAATACATTCCAGAGGATGTATGCATGCTTAAACTTATTACCCTCGATTGACCATTTCCTAAACTTTTTTGTCTTGCCAGCTCCACTATTATCGGTGGCTTGTATCAACATGCTTCTTGTGGCTTGTTTTGGCTATCTACCTAGACAATATCATACCCAACTCAGCAGGTGTAAGAAAACCCCTTTTCTATTTTATAAAACCTGGATATTGGACAGGGCGAAGTCAAGAGAAGCCGGAAGGTACTGAAATTTCAAATTAACTCTCATTTCCTTATTAGTTTTCTATTGATTTCATTTAAAAACCAAACTCTTTCTCGGTTGTTGTTTCAGAAAATACCCCCATTTTAGGTTCTGGTTCTGCACTATCAAATGACAGTTTCTCCCAAGATGATGAGGGTGTTCTCGACGAGGAAAACAGGGTGAAACAACAAGTCAAGGGAGGCATTATTGATCCCAATGTTGCTGTTCAGCTACGAGACCTTTCCAAGACATATTCTGGAACAATGAGCTTAAATTGCCACTCTTGTTGTCTATGCTGTTTTTACTGTACATGCAAGATTAAGAAAGCTTACAGAGCTGTCCAGGTGAATTTCCCTATTCCCTCACTACAAAGTATCTTTTTGCCTAAAGTTGAATGGGGCAAATCTGTTTTTTTATTTTTATTATTTTTTTATTTTTTATTTTTTTGCAGCAATAAGTATTCACATTTAGTTTATACGTTAGAGTTAGTGGAAACCATCATTTATTTCTGCTGCCTTTCTTCATAATGAAATAACTCTAGTTTCCATTTGACTATTTAATCACTTAGCATCAGCACTAAATAATAGACGTTTCCATCTAGAATTGGTTACGATCACACAATTCCCCTTTCGGCTGAGCCTGATCCCTTGCTACATAGCGTGACAGTTTTAATATCAAGCCAGCAAACAGAGGAAACTCTTTTCCTTTCTTCCAGCATTTGACCATAACAAGTAAAGGAATATGTTTAGTGATGAAAGGTGCATTGCTGCATTTTTTAATTCAGGGTCTTTGGTTAAATCTTGAGAAGGACCAACTGTTCTGTCTCCTCGGACCCAATGGAGCAGGCAAAACGACAGCAATTAGTTGCTTAACTGGCATAACTCCAGTGACTCGTGGAGATGGTAATATCTTCAATAGTTCAGCTTTAGAAATGAATTTTACGGTTTGAGTGAATTGTATAACTGATACATTTTTCTTTATAACAGCATTAATATATGGAAACTCTATCAGAAGTGCGGTTGGCATTTCAAACATAAGAAAGCTAATTGGAGTCTGCTCACAGGTAGTTGTAGTTTCGTATCCATTACTAGTCAATTCAAGTTCTGTGGTCCTTACTTTTAGAAAGCATAAAGTAACTGTTGCTTACCCTATTGCAGTTTGACACTCTTTGGGATGCATTGTCCGGACAAGAGCACCTTGAACTCTTCGCTAGCATCAAAGGATTATCTGCAACTTCAAAAAGATTGGTGAGCCTACGAAGCATTTTTTTTATTTTAATAAAATGCACCTTGTGTTGGTGGTAGTGAAGAGGGATTTGGCCTAGACCACTACAATATACTTGTAACCAAGACATAAATACATGAAGGAGGGGGACACAATACCTTATCTTCTCAAAAGCAAAGTTAGAATTAGGTAAGTCTAATTCTATACGTTGTGAGATCCTTATAAAGGAATTGCTTAAGTGGAAACTGGTGTACAGTTTAAAAATAGAATTAAGAAGGGAGGATTCCTCTTCTTTACATCTCTAAGTTACCAAAAATAAATATCATGCGTCAACGTACTATCTATCATTGGAAAAAAATGGATATCCTACATCCTCTAACTTCAGTACTTCTCATTTGGGAGAAAGAATTTGCCATCTGGTATCTGTAATATCTACATATTCATCAGTTCTATATCATATTCTGCAGTCATATAATTATATCTAGTAGCTTAACACAAAATTGCATTCATGCTGGAATTTGTTTGATTGTGCAGCCATTCCAGATATATGATATCTGTCTCTAAAATCTTCTTCATTTACTTGAATGACAGGAAGCTAAAAGTTTATTAGCTGATGTAAAACTTGATGATGTAGCCAAAGTGAGAGCTAGTGGCTATAGTGGTGGAATGAAACGTCGCCTTAGTTTAGCAATAGCATTGATTGGAAACCCGAAGCTTCTCTTTTTGGATGAACCAGTATGTGAGTTTTTACTACTTTAATAATATGCGTGTATTTTCCATATCCTGAAGTAAATTTCTTCAACTTGTAGACAACTGGTATGGATCCTGTAACTCGGAGGCATATCTGGAGTGTAATTGAGGCTGCAAAGCAAGGGCGTTCAATCATTCTGACAACACATTCTATGGAGGAAGCTGATATTTTATCGGATCGTATTGGAATAATAGCAAAGGGAAGACTTCGCTGCCTTGGGACATCAACTACGTTGAAGTCTCGATTTGGAGCTGGTTTTATTACAAAAGTTAGTTTGAATAAAGTTGCTGATGATGTGAATTCTGCGGCTGCTAATGTGATAGACAGGAAACGTGAGGCAGTCAAAGAATTCTTCAGTCAGGTCTTTTAGTAGGAGCGCTTTTTTCAGATTTTCTTTAACTAATGAACTCATGCTCTTGACTTAAGTTATCTGTTTTACAGAACTTAGATGTCACGCCAAAAGAGGAAGATAAATCCTTCTTGACTTTTGTTATTCCTCACGAGAAGGAGAATCAACTAGGAGTAAGTAACTATTACTACGTCGTTTCTCATGTTCTCCTAACATTTGTGTGAGTACTGAAAGTTTATCCTGATATTATTGGGGCACCCGCATCAGAAATTTTTCTCCAAGCTAGAAAACAGGAAAATGGAATTTGGCATACTAAATATCCAGATAGGTCTTACAACGCTAGAAGAAGTGTTTATGAACATCGCAAAGAAGGCAGAGCTAGAGGAAGCCAAATCTGAAGGAAGCATCAAGACACTGACATTAGCATCCGGAACCACTCTCCAGGTAAGTGCTTCAATTTGGATGAAGATTATATCGTTAACTGGCTAAACAGCATCCTGAGAAGAAAATTTTCGAAAAACAAAGTCACTAATTGGCCTTACAATGCAATGAAGGTACCCTTAGGATCGAAGTATGTAGAGATCCCAGGGACAACATCCTCGGAGAACCCTCGAGGGCTTATGGTTGAGGTTTATTGGGAACAGGATAATCATGGCAATCTCTGCATCTCAGGACATTCTAATGAAATTCCAGTTCCACCAGGTCTTCAACAAACTACTTAAAAGAGAGAGGTTGCATTGTATACCAGTTTTAAGGAATTGCTTCTGTTAACGTAATGCTTTGTATAATATATCCTAGCCTCATTACAAAAGAGGTTCAAATTTTAGTTATTATGAGCAGTGCATGGAGACAAATCTTGATCTCTTATAATGTGAATGAATTACATTTATAAATTTCTGTATGGGGCTAAATATGGCTTGACCATAGGGGGCCGAGCGTGGCTCCCTCCACGCACACAAATCAGTAAGGATACGACCCCTCCCTTACGTTTCTTACCGCAAGGGCTCAATATAGACTTAAGGGTACAAACGACGATGTATGTATTTAGACGTCCCCTCTTTAAGGACGCCAACGATTCCTGGACGAATTATACTTTTGGTAAGCAAGCCCCACCTCTATATGGGGGGAGGGGGGAGCTTCCCTGTTGTAAATGACCAAGTGTTATTATCTAATAATATAACTTCTATCATTCTCTCTCTACTATTTTCTCAACTGTGATCATCAATTATCTTTACAAGTTCTTCATCCTTGCAAACATATCTATACCATAATCACACAGATTCCGTTTTTTGGGTTTATTATATTTGATTATAATTTACCCCTCTTATATTTTCTATTGTTAATACCTTGTAAAGTTATTGATAACTTTTGAGTCAAACAATTTGGCGCCGTCTGTGGGGATTTCGAGAATCAAAATCATAGTATCCACCTAAAAGATCAACCAATCATCTCATCTATATCACATGAAAACCCAGAAATGGCCGAAAACAACACCCGATCCAAAGCCATAATGGGGGTCACAACCAATCTTCTTAGCTCCCTTAATGAGGTCGGCGACAATGTTGTCACCAACACAACCCCCGGCACCGCACCAGAAGCAAAAACCTCACCTCCCCCCTCCAAAAATCTAGCGACCTTGCATGACAAAGGAGCTTCCACATCCGCTGCAAAAGAAGACCTTCAGCGGTCAGAAAATTGCTAGAATAGTGGCTAACAAGCACCCTGAGTGGCTTAGTCGAAAAATCACCACAAGGAAAAACAATACCAACGATGAGTATCGCCACTACCGCGGACGAGCAAGAAAAGATGCGAGCAAACAACCAATCCGCCGAAACACAGACCTATGACGATACACTAACCACCATCCTGAGAAAAATGGAAGAAATGGAGAGCGAAAATAATTTTCTCCGCGACCAGATGAAGGAACACAAGGAAAGGGCCGACAAAATTGTTGAAGCCCCTAAATTATTACCAAAACGTGACGTGGGGAGGTTCGTGGAGCAACCATACTCCGAAGAAGCTGCCCCATACTCCATCCTAATAACTTTCAAGATGCCCCTTTACTTAAGGGTATACGATAGAACCACCGATCCCGAAGACGATCTCATTCACTACGTTACCGCTATAAAAGGTAACGACCTATCAAAAGAGCAGGTACCATCAGTGCTGCTTAAAAAGTTCGACGAGACACTAACCGGAGGGGCCCTGACATGGTACTCCCAACTGGCTGCCAAGGCAATATCAACCTTCGAAAAAATGGCGGATAAGTTCGTCACCACACATGCTGGTGCGAAGAAGGCAGAGGCAAGGGTAAACGACATCTTTGTCGTTAGGCAAGCCACAAGCGAAGGCCTCAGGGACTTCTTCGCCAGATTCAACATGGTAAGAATGAGCCCGCCAAACGTGTCGGAAGGGATGGCGGTCGCTGCCTTCCATAACGGACTCATCAGGGACGGTTCTAGAACGACCAAGAACCTGCTGAACCGCCTCATGAAGTACCCCCCTACGACATGGGAGGAAATCCATAATGCTTACTGCGCTGAAGTATGAACAGACAAAGATGATCTCAACGGGCCAACCTAACGGTTAACAACTGTACAATCGGAAACAAGGAATGACCGACGCCATGAGGGACGTCGGGAACATTCCCTTCATTCCAACAGAGAATGACATCAACCATTCACGAGATCTTCCCATCCGCCTCCCCGGCATATGGACGCACTACAACGGCACATCGCCCCACTCCGAAATGAAAGAAGTACGTCCCCTTTATTATCATCACATAATTTTTGCGTCTCTCCTTCAAAAATAGTGTATGCACTGGAGAAGCTTGGCACCAAGGTGAAATGGCCTCAGAAGATGAAGTCGGATCCTGCCACAAGGAAGTTAAACGTCCTAAACGAATTCCATCAAGTTCGGGAACACAGGACCGAAGATTTCATAGGCCTGCGACAGGAGATCATCAGAATGTTAAACCAAGGGTACCTGAAAGAGTTGCTCAACGACAAAGGAAAGACTAACTTCGTACGCTGGCGAGAACAACACCGCGGACCACCAAAGTCGCCTTCCCCGACACGGACGGTGAATATGATCATAGGTGATGGCAACGACGCTGCAATCAACCATTTCAAGAATTACTTCGCATCCAGGTTTTGCCATTGACACTTTTCTTGCGATAATTATAAAAGATTTTAACCACTTCACATTAATTATTTTATATTAGTCTCATACATTTTTTTAAAAAAAGAAGAAAATCCATTAATCTAAGTTTGGCTGGTTAACCGTTTTTAACGGATCATATAGGGTGCTTTAACAACCTTCCCTATAGGATTAATTAGAACCCTTACTCATACTCTTAAGAATAACTAGACCATAAAACAGATTTAATTTTAAGCACTATTTAGCTAAAATTGGTGTCCTAATTCACCGTTAAAATAATTAGGTGGCGACTCTCTTAGTTAATTAAACCTGCAGAATTACCAATATGTTATACTCTAGTTTGACCCGTGTTAAAATGGGATATAACACTCGGTACTTCTCATGGTACTCGGTATACTTCCCTTTCAACTTCACAAAACTCTCTTTATGCCTCTTCCCCCTATGAGTACTCAAAAATTCTAGAACCGTCTACAAATTAAAGAAAAGAGGTTAGAACTTAAAAATAAGCTAAGGCATCCTTGGATAGTCTATATCAATATTAGAACTCCTAGCCCTCCTCGACGATAGTTTTATACTTTGCCATCAGCGGGCGAAGAAACATGCATTGCTGCCTGAAAAGATAAAGCCTCCACTTGACCCTAAAGTACGAGGCGGCCATCAAGTTCACCCAAAAAGGCTCTCTCCCTCTAGGGACGCACTAGTGCGTCCACGGTCACCTCTTCTAGTTGCAGGGCCTCAGTGCTTGCCTCGACTTCCTCTCTTATATGAATCGTCGTCGTCTCTTTGAGAACTAAGTCATGCCTAGAATGTCAACAGCGACCGGGACGTCTCCCTGGCGTCCACAACTCTCCTCTTGTGAGGCGTAAGACCCATCACTGGTGGAGACCTCGTCGTCCTCATCAATCAAAGAATATACTTGAGGACCTGAAGCAGTAGTTGGGACAGAGGAAAATTCTTGGATCGCAACAGCTAGGATGGGGCATGTATAGATAGAACAGTAGCCCCAATAAGGGAAGAAGCCAAAGGCGTAGCAGCCTTTTCCTAACGAGGGCACAGGCACCCCGCTCCTTTGAGAACCCCTATAACCGAACCTGAGAAAGAGAGAAACATAAAAGTTGACAAAATTGGTCGACATACAAAAAATGGTAACAGTCACATCCAAAAAGGAAGTTACCTGTAGAAGAGAGATTCAATCTTACCTTCTTAAAAAAGCTCGGCCAATCAAGTTCCACTGAGAAAGACTTTTCTTATAGAATACGCCACCTATGAGGGAAAATGCAGATAAAAGTACAATAGCCTAATGTCAACTTCTACGACATAAGCTTTAGATCTATTAACGATCCCTACGGCATAAGAGAGAATCTTCCCGACCCACTTGGCAATGCGTACGACTAGAAGGGAAGGACAGTTGTTGGCTACAAGGAAGGAATAATTACTTTAGTAGCCCAAAATGTACGAAGAGATTCAAAAGGTAAAAACGAAACAAATGTGGATGCTTACGTGTATGATTCCAAGCCATGACAAAGCTTTCGGTGTTGGCTACGACATCTTCGGTTTTAACGTAAAAGAAATCGAGCCAGAATTGACGTTGTCCTTGGTATCTATCTTCACCATCAGGCACTTGCCTCCATAGTGATGGAGGTTCAACATTGTCCCCCTTATAGAAGCTAAGGGCGAAGATGTGCACTAAATGCCGGAATGTCACCTCGATAATAGTGAGCTCAGAAAACTTGGCCATCTTGGTGACTTTGTAAACATAGAGGGCAAGTTGAGCAGGGAAGACGTCATAGCGGCGACAAAATTCCTCCACCAGTAGAAAGAGGGGAAATGAGTAACTTATAGTGCACCTGTACGCTTATAGAGTGCAGTACCTAGGACAGTGAACATGCACTATCCTCCCAAGCGGGGATCAATTATAAATATGGCTGGGGAGTGGGGAGGCTGAACTTAGCTTTAAATTCAACCAACTAATTGGGCAGCATTGTCGATAAGAAGGTTCCAGGTGCCATATCTGGCAATCGATGGAAATCAAACTTGGTTTCAGGGTTGCGGGGGATGATCTCCTCCACCAAGGGAAAGGATTCATCCTCTAAAGTGGAAGTTGCATTCTCCCTTGATTAGTTGACACAACGGCCAGTGAAATGCATGACTCCCTTCATCAATATTAGATGAAACATTCGACATGTTTATGAGAAAGTAAACAAGGAAATTAGGAAGAGAGTTTGAGATATGGAAGAGAGAAAAGGTGCATAGAAGAGAGGTTCAGAGACATAGTTTGAAGTCTCAAAAGCTTGGGAGTAAAACTTCAAATTTGAGTTTGGCTATCTCTATTTATAGAGATTGAGGCACCAAATTCGTTACGGTTGGTCATAATAGCTACCAAACCTAAAATGGCTCATCATGATTAGCATTGGAACCGAAATGAAAGATCCTATGAAAGCACTACAACAAATGTGATATTTAGCTACAAAATTTTTAGCCACGACACAAAATTCGTCACTAATTATTCACTTTTCGTGACAAAAGTTATGTTTCGTATTTAAATACATACTCCGCATACTTTTAGTGACAAAACATAAAATTTCGTAGCAAAAGTTTTGTCCACGAAAGTTTCCCACCAAAAAATAAATTGGCGCCATTATTTAATAGCATTAGCCACGAATGTTATACAATTGGTGACATATTATTTTGTCACTAATGATGTATCCAATTTGTGACAAATCATAATTTGTCTTAAAATTGGTAAAACTTTGGACACGAAAAAATTTCGTCACAAATAATGCGTTATTACAATAGTGACAAAATAAATTTTGTAGTTAAACATGGTAAACTTTAGCTACAAAAGTTTCTAATTTATTATGACATTAGTTTTTGTCACTAATAATGCAAACAACTAGTGACAATTATTTAATTGTCTCTGTTTAAACTACAATTTACTCACAACAAAATTTTTGTCACGCAAAATATGATGTTTAAATGGCTACGACTTGAATTTGGTAGGTATTTTATATGTTGGTAGCATAATAACAAAAGGTATTTTAGGTACCGCTTTTTCATTTGACTGACTGTTTTAACTTTAATTTTATGAAGCGTAATTACACGTAAAAATGAGAAAGAAAATGTCAAATTATCTGAAAAAATTTACAGATGGGATTATATTGACGTGTTCCATTAACTCTCTCTCATTCTTCTGTTTGACATAATCGGACCATGATAATTGATGCTCTCCAATTTAATATATTTCACATAGATACGTTAGCCCTTTGCTATTCCCTCGGCTAGCAATTAGTGCAAAATAAAAAGACAAGAAAGGAAGAAAGGACTTTTTCGTACAACATTTTCTCTTTGGCTGGATATTCCAACTTGCAGCACCTATCTCATGTTATTCTCTTGTCAAGAATAACAACTTTCAATGCATATTCCTACCGAGATTTTAGCCCCTTTTTACCCCTTAAAAATGCTTATACCTAAGAAGTATCAACATTTCTCTTTCTTTCTTGTTTTAGCCAGCTGCAAAAATGTCTATGATGTGTATAAAACTTGAGGAATATATAATATTTGGGAACCGACTACATTATCATCGTAGTGGTTGGTACACCTTATTAAACTAGTGGAGGGATAGCCCGAGCTTTGCCCGGGCCCAACGTGAGCAGATCTATATTATTGCAATTCTATACTTTCTAATTGATATGACCAAAAATATGTATAGCTTTGTAGCAACAGCTGCTGGAATTACTATAAAAGCAAATGATAATTTTTTATGTCAAATTAGTTGTTGCAACACTGAAGATTGACTGAAAATTCAAAATTACTCTTTGAGCACTAAATGAGCTAAAAAAAGATTCGAGAAAGGAAAGTTCTGTCGCGAGACTCATATAAAATACATATGAAGGTCGAGAAACAGGTGGAACGTGGTTGGCATTCCATTAACAACTGAAGTAGCCACAAGGTTTCCAGTGACATTGAACATGCCAATTTCTTATATCAATTTGTCCATTTGTATGCTTTCTTCCTGTCATATGCCAGAGAAATAAGAAAACATCAGAGAAATCTCACCAATCAAATGGATGATAAATAAGAGCAGACTGATCTGAAAGAGCAAAGATCAACTTAAACACATCCTCAAGTCTAGTTTGAATTTCAAAATTGAAAGATCACCAAGATAAAAATTAGTCTAAAAACATACATATCGCGGTGTAAAAACTTGGAGCGTCTAAAAATCTATATTTCTAACTAGCCAAAAGAACTAACTCCAACCAAAACTAACACATGCATGGATTTCGCCGCACAAATTGGTAGAGGAGAAACTGGAAATCTATATCTTACTTTAAGCATAATAGACTTACTATCCAATTGATGGCTTTTAGCATGAAGTAAACTACTTCAGTGGTAGAATTCTAAAGGATGAGAACAATGTTGATGCAATCAGATCCTGAATTGAAGCTCCAATTACAGATTTTAATAATCAAGTGCGACACCGCTGAGAGCGAGATCTAAAGCAATTTGCATACCAATAGTAGGAACTGTAGACAGAACTTCTCCTATATGCAGCTTGTATAATATAGTTGTTTTTCCAGCCGCATCCAGCCCTAACATTACAACCTATGCCAAGCAAATCATAGCAAAAATGTATAAGATATTGTACACATACAAGAAGAATAATCTGCTAACAAAATAATCAGAGACAAAAGTCATGCAGTGAACATAAGACCATGACCTATCAAAACTGATTGCATGGATGATAAGAAATAAGCATCACTTAATTATTCTCAATAGAGGGGTAAACGTCATTGGGAAAACAAATTGGTTTTGCCTCCAAGAAACACTTATATTCCCTTCCCCCAAACCCCTCCCTATGCTGTCAGCAATGTGGGCACTGCATTATAGACTAATAACCTAAGGCAGAATGATTCATGAGAGATAGAAATTCATACGAAGTTTTTTATGATTACCTATTTGAAAAGAAAAAAAAAGGATGATTCCATGTGCTTTTTAACAATCCAAGCAGACTTCTGCTATTGTCATCGCAAATTACTCTTAAAATACCTTCTTTTCAAGGAATGCATCATATATGTAATATTTTTTTCATTATGTCGAACTAGAAATCAGTTTAAATATATAAATCATTTGGAGTACCTGATGCGAACAACGACTTTGAAATCATCTTCTAAAGACCGTTTGATGTACTTCTGAAAATTGAAGCCATTGTTTGAAGATAAATGAGCCTGCACATTTTGATCGCGTGTGAATAACATTAGCGAAACAGTAAAAATTGACAAGCCGGTGTTCATGCAGAATCCAGGGAAGGGCTGCACCTAAAGGATGTTATGCAGACAACCTATTCTAATGCAAGTATTACGGTTAAATCATTTGAATATTACTATGTATATATATTGGAAATCCCACTAGTGGAATCTTGAGGTTTACCAAAGCACCTAAACTAAGAAACCAAGTAATAAAGTTAACATTTAAGAGAAAACAAAAGTATAATCTGCTTTATAAATTTAATAAAACTAAATAAACAGAGGACAGTGAGACCTACAGGGGCAGATATTACCTCAAGACATCTATAAATGGCGTAATTATTTAAAACCTCTCATTCGCCTATCGCCAACAAAATATATTAAAAAAAAAGATGAATACCCAGTAGGTTACTGACCTTACTATTATGAGGTTACATCATAAAATCAATGTCGTCATCATCATCTGTGATATCGACTTCATCGTCATTAGTACTATTATTACCTTCATTCCCCTCATTCTCCTCATGATCACTGATGTACTCTACCATTGTGTCATCCTCTTCGTCTGAATTTTCTTCGTCATAACCAACTTCTTGTTCTGTCTGAGCCTCCAATTCAATTACAGTTGCATCTAGGGTAACCGAATCAACATCATCTCTATGTAGTTGACTCAACATATTATCCATATCACTGACAATTGAATTACTTTCAAGTGAAACATCTTGATATACTTCATCATTTGTTTCGCCATTTCCTGTCTCTGAATTTTGCATCTCTGGCACATCATATAAGTGTCTATCTTGAAATTTTAGGACAATTCGCCAATTTTCTCCCAATTTCGGATCATCAATATAAAACACTTGCCTTGCTTGAGTAGCTAGTACAAAATAATCATGTTCATACCAAAATCTACTAACATTGATGCTCGTAAAATTTTTATCTTTTTGCATCCCTGTCTTCTTGCGAAGATCAAACCACTTGCATTTAAATAGCAAAACTGGATTGCCATTGAGATACTCTAACTCAATCATGTCAGTTATAATACCATAAAAATCAATCACCTCATTTTCGTGATAGCCTTCAACAACTAGACCGCAATTTTGACTTTTACGTAGTTCATCGCGTCTTTGAACATGATACCTAACACCATTTACAGTACACCCATTATATGTTCTTCCACGCACATCAGGTCCTATAGCCAAAGGATATAACTGATTGATAGACACTGACTTTTCCTTATTATATAATTGCATAATCTACAATGAAAATATTATTACTTTTAATTAGTAAAGAGGAAAACAAATTAGAATTTAAACACATTAAGATGATTCTTATCTTAAAAAGTACTTACTTTCCTTTTGAACCATAAAGGAAATTGTTCTCTATGTTTCTCTTCTATATTCGCAACAGCTTGCTTCATCAACTCTTCTTTATGCTCCCTGTATGCAAAATAAACTACTTATAAATTATTTAAAACAAAAAAATAACAATAGAGAGAAAAATAACATACCGAAGAAAAGGTTCTACTTCTTCGCAATTATTCAACACATACCACCGAGCCATATCAAAATCTTTCTTTGGTATGGTATCATAGTTTCCATCTCCAAATGGTCTAACACTCTTTGAGAATATGTCCAGAACAACTTCATCTTTGTTACTAGATCCATCATCATTTCGATCTGTACGATTAAATCTAGTTTCGATGCCAGTAAGATACATAGAGCAAAATGTCAAACATTCATCAATAAGATAGCCTTCTGCAATAGAACCTTCTGGTCGTGCCTTGTTCCGCACATAACGCTTAAGCTTGCACAAAAATCTTTCAATTTTGTACATCCAACGATATTGTACCGGTCCCCCATACATAGCCTCTCGTGGTAAATGCACAGCCAAATGTACCATAACATCAAAAAAAGCAGGTGGAAAGATCATCTCAAGCTTACACAATATTAAAATTATATCCTTTTCTAGTTGTTCTAAGTCATCTTTTCTCAAAGTCTTGCAACATAATCGTTGAAAGAAATCGCCTAACTCAATCAATGCTGAAGATACATCTTTATTTACAAAACCACGAATAGCTATAGGCAGCAGTCGTTGCAACAAAACATGATGGTCATGACTTTTGAGTCCAATTATCTTATCATCATCCTCATTTACACGCCGTGAGATATTTGAAGCATAACCATCAGGAAATTTAACTGATTTCAAAAATTTATAGAACTCCTTTTTTTCACTTTTTGACATATTATAACAAGCAGCTGACATTGTATAACTAGAACCATTATCTTGTAACCATAGTTCTTTTCTTATGTTCATATCCTTAAGATCTTGTCTTGCTTTATATGTGTCCTTAGTTTTCCCTTCAATACTCAGTATTGTCCCCAAAATATTCTCGCAAATGTTCTTTTCTATGTGCATGATATCTAAATTGTGTCGCAACTTCAAGCTCTTCCAATATGGCAACTCAAATAAAATACTTCTCCTCACCCAATTCAACTCTTCAGGAAGACGTTTTCTTTTCTTATTATTTGGGTGTTTTCCTGGTCTATAAGTACTAAGAAAGTCCAATTGCTGTAAGACATCATCTCCTGAGAGCTCTTTTGGTTTCAATCTTTTTTCTATCTTACCATCAAATTTTTTGCTTCTTCTCCATGTATGCTTAGGGTCAAGATACCGGCGATGATCCATGTAACAGATTTTACTTCTTAACTTGTGTGAAGGTGCATCTTTATTACAAGTGGGACATGCCATGTATCCCTTAGTACTCCATCCAGATAAATTACCTAATCCATAAGAAATAATATATGCGCACATTAGTTTATATTCATAAACTATACAAAAATTGCTTACAAATTGTATACTAGTAAAACTTATACAAAATTTTATATTTAACAATTATTTAGACATCTTGGACAGTAAGGAGTTTAAGAACTTACCATAAGCTGGAAAATCATTTATGGTCCATATAACAGCAGCATGCATCTTGAAGGAATCCCCTGTTGATGTATCAAATGTATCTACACCTTCACTCCATAACTCATTCAATTCATCAACCAAAGGACGCAAATAAACATCAATATCCTTTCCTGGTGCTTGAGGACCAGGAATAAGCAATGACATTAACATAAATGGATCCTTAAAACATTTCCAAGGAGGAAGATTATAAGGAACTAGAATAACAGGCCACATACTATAAGTTGTGCTCATGTTACCAAATGGATTAAAACCATCGGTTGCAAGGCCGAGTCTAATATTTCGAGGTTCTTGTGCAAACCACTGATGATTCTTGTCAAATTCTTTCCACTCTTTAGAATCAGCAGGATGCCTTAATACATTTGTCTCATCAAGACGTTTTTCTTTATGCCACCTCATGTCCTCACTTGTTTTTCTTGACATAAATAACCTTTGAAGCCTCGGCTTTAATGGAAAATATCGCAAGACTTTATGAGGAATCTTTTTATTCTTTTCGTTATTAATTTTCCACCTCGAAGTACCACAATGTGGACACTCTTGTCTATCTTTAAGCTCGCCCCAATAAATCACACAATCATATTTGCAAGAATGGATAGAAATGTATCCTAATCCCAAACCTTGCAGCTGGGTTCTAGCATCATAATATGACTTAGGAAGTGTCTCACCATTTGGCAGTGCCTCCCGTAGTAACTCTAGCAACATATCAAATGACTTATTACTCCAATGATTGTACACTTTCAAGTGTAGCAACTTTACAAGGAATGAAAGCTTTGAAAATTTTTGACATCCCGGGTATAATTCATGCTCAGCTTCTTCCAACAATTTGTCAAACTTTTTTGCTTCCTTCTCACGCATATTACCACATATATTATTACCAGTTGTTGTCTCGTTTGAAAAATTGACAAATGATCTTCCACTGGCATCTTCTAACATAGCGTTAATTTCATCATTGTTGTCATGTTCTTCATCTTCATCTTCTTCTTCATCTTCATCTTCATCTTCATCTTCATCTTCATCTTCGTTGTAAATTGCTTCATCTTTATCTCTCCTTTGTAATTGTTCCCCATGGTATATCCATTGCACGTAACTTCCCGTAATTCCTTTTATCAACAAATGGTCATACACTACTTCTTGTGTTTGAAAATCTATATTTAAACAGTCTTGGCATGGACATCGAACTTTAGAATTTCGATCAAAGTTTGACCGAACGAGTTGCATAAAAGATTGAACACCCTCAATATATTTTTTAGAGAACTTCCGTTCATGCATCCAACCTTTATCCATGATCAAGAGTCATGAGCCTCTAAAGAACATAAGTGTAATAAAATTTATAACAAACTTAGTGCGGAAAGGAAAGACAACAAGATAAGAAATGACAGCTAGAAGGGGAGTCAGGTCTTGCGGACGCTGCAGCTACCTCGACTATCCCGCACAATACCTCCAAGTAGCTACCGAATCAAGTCTGCTGAGAGGTACTGGATCTGCACACAAGGTGCAGGGAGTAAAATGAGTACTGCCAGACTCAGTGGTAATAAACAAGGGTAAGACGCAGATAAGAAATCCGCAATAAAGCACTATGTAAAACTATAATCAGCTACCCTGTCATAGAATCAATATTCACTGTACCTGTACCAACAAATACCAATAAATAGCATAACAGCTAGCAGATGTAGCCAAATGCAATGCAATGCATGATATGACCGCTACGGCGCGTAGCCCGACTCCAATTTTGGGTACCCGTGCTCACTGTGGGGGTTCAGACTCCGGAGGGGCTCCTACAGCCCAAGCACATCTCATAGAGATTTTCTGCGGCGTGCAGTCCGATCCAACATATATCTCGCTGCGGCATCCACTACTAGTCAGCTAATATGCAGATACAGCCTCGCAGGCTCAAAAGTAGTTTTTGAAAACTCTTTTATCATTTTTCAGTTGGAAAACAGTAATATCAAGTTCCGGAGATTGGAATTAGCATAATAACAAAAATAGCTGCGGACTAGTAGTAAACTAGCATGTCTATATGATAAGACAATGATAACGATCCTCGCGGGATCCAATAACCGGCTCACAGCCCACAATATACTCAACCGTCCAAGAAGGAGGTTCAACGGCTCGAGAATAGCCAATAATACAGTATCAACAGGTCGGACTAATATATAGTCTCCAGTTCATGATCGACCCCGCACTCTCAAGAGTGTGCGTGTCTCGTCGCTATACAGCGTCACAAAGTGGTATACCGGGGTTTCGAACCCGCTGGTCATCACCCACATCTATTACTCACCTCAATACGGCGCGACGACTACTCCGTAATGCCCTTGCCACGAGAATCAAGCTCCGCACGCGTAGAATCTGATCAAATAGAGCAGAAACACAACAAATTAGGCCAATGGGACGACACCCAATCAATATAACTCAATTTACATCAAAATTCCCAAAGTTGTCAAATCCCGACTTTCGGTACGCTTCTCGAAAAATTACGAAAGTCACATATTCGGAATCCTCATCTCGATACGAGTCTAGGAATATAAAATTTACCAAATCGGACTCCATTTGCCTACTCAAATCAGTGTTTTTCTTTAATTTAGGCCTAGGGCTCAAACCCACCTTTAATCTTCCATTTACAGAAATTTAACCCATGATTTCATGTTAAAATGATGTAATTAAGCCACAAAACTTACCTCCAATGAATCCCCGATGAATTACCAGCAATTCCCGTGAGTTTCTCTCTCTAGAACTCAAAAATGGCGTTTTGGGGTATGAAACCCGCGACTGGTTCTGTTCTGGTTTTAATTTCACTGCCAGACCAATCCTTCTATGCGATCGCAATGACCCTATGCGATCGCATAGAGTTAAATTTTCCTGCCAATTTCCCCTTCTATGCGATCGCAATGCACTCCCGCGATCGCATAGCACAACCTTCCAGGCCTCATCTTTTCTTCTCTGCGATCGCAACACTGGCTATGCGATCGCAATGCACAGTCTGACAAACCTATGCGATCGCACCCCTTGCTATGCGATCGCATATCACATTTTTCTCACCCCTCCAATCTCTTCTATGCGATCGCAATGACACTATGCGATCGCATAGAGCAATCACTGTCTGCAATTTTTCTGCAGCAACTCCATGATCAAAATTTGCCCGTTAGGCATCCAAAAGTGATCCCGAGACCCCCGGGACCTCAACCAAAGCCACCAACACATCTTAATACCTTATTCAAACTTGCTCCATTCCTCAAAACGCGTCTAACACCATCAAAATCCATAATTCATATCGAATTCAAGCCTAAATTCCTTAAAACTTTCCGAATTACACATTCAATCAAAAACCCGACCAAACGACGTCCAAATGACCTGAAATTTTGCAGGCACGTCCAAAATCACCTAACAGAGCTACTGCAACTGTCGGAATTTCATTCCGACTCCCGGATCAAATCTCACCTACCGTTCGGATTTCGCCAAAATTCAACCTTAGCCAATTCAAGCCTAAAACTACTCCGGGCCTCCAAATTCAATTCCGATCGCTCTCCTGAGTCATAAATGATCCCCCGAAACTAGTCGAATCATCGAAATCTGATTCCGAGCACTCTAACTCGATAGTCAACTCTAGGTCGACTTTCCATATTCAAACTTCCTTCAAACATGCTATTTGCTTCATTTTCAATTCAATTCACTCCTAACTCACCCGATAGGCTCTAACACCGATATAAAAGCATAAAACATGTAATTGCAACATGACGGGGTGGTAAATTCCCGTAACGACGGGCCGGGTCGTTACATTCTCCCCAACTTAAACAATCGCTCGTCCTCGAGCGTACTCAGAGTTGTACTAGAAGCAACCCAATAGCTGAATGAACTTACCAAGCATATATTCGGGCGATCATATGTCACCCTATCTCACATAAGTTCGAAAACACCATATAGTCAAAATTTCACGGACCATCTGGACCATAAATCACATTGCACTTTCTGAAATCATATGCCAAATGCAAATCCCATGCCTATACTCAGGATACACTCGAATCCACTGCAATAACCCACATTCACTACTCCGGGTGAGATCATATGATGTATCGGCAACCCCATCACTCGAGACGATAGTCTCTAATCACAACAACAGGCCACAATAACCAAATACTAGCTGAAACCTCTTTCATTAGATAGAGTCTTATTCCAACACCTCCATATCCTGCCCACGGCAGCTGAAGCACGCGATATACCGAACCCATCTCTCAGGTTAACCATTCATGAATCTATTTCCCCTTTTAAAACTCATACCACGATAGGTTTCAGAGCCAAACCTCAATTGTTTTACCTTTCTAACAAGCCAAGATCCAATATGCTCGTATTCATTAATGACTCCCACGGTCATTTCGATTATAACACACCGCACTGGTGATAAACACCTCAACACCGGCCTAAGCCACGACGAGCACAACATAGGCTTCAATAGAAACGTATGCCCACACTCGAATCATGACAGCTCAATTCATGACAACTGTCTCCAGCAAAAGAGCTGCAATTCAATTCCTCTGTGTCATCATAACATAGAACTGAGATCGCGTCTCGCATTATAGAATTAGAGTACCTGAATCCTCCTCGAGAGGTCATAACATCACGTGACCTTGCCACGATTCGTGATTCTATCCCAACGTTATTACTCATGAAACACCTCAAGCCACTAAGCTTAAAATGGTTAGCCACGCACATATCTAGGTCTTGAACCCAAGCAATCAACCTCACCCACGGTGAAACAATTAACGTATGCTATCAAATCCTTAAAGGACACAACCGACGTGCCATTTGCCAAGCGATACTCAAAACGGACTTTTTCCTCAGAAGTGAAGAAGTATTGTATACCAGGTAGCATATAACTAACTATATTTTCACAATATTCTGTTGCGGCGTGCAACCCGCTCCAATGACATACCCGTGGCGGCGTGCCACCCGATCAAGATACCATACCTGTGGCGGCATGCCACCCGATCCAAGTAACCCTCGCCAAATAATTACGCGTCGAGTCAAGTTGCTCATCATAATAAACATATATAGCCTCAAGTTTGGCCACAAGAAACGCATCCGACAAAGTTCCTCAATACCAGAACTAATCAATGGTAGATACTTCTACACTAACATCCGCCACTAAGGTCCAACTGACAAAGCTATGCCTACCAGCCGTCCGCTGGTCCTGGGTACAACTACTCTGTTGGAGCATACTCTGATGCTCTCTGCTACACAATTTGTGCCATTTTCCGACATAGTCCATATCACATTAGTCTAGACAATCTGACCCATGACAACCAGTCAGCAATCAAGTATCATATTCCGAATTCGTCTTATCAAGTTAAGAGAGAGCCTCTAGGGCTTCCGATTTCCAATAATCATAAAATGGTGCCGATACACACGATATACAACCACCGCATAGGCGGACTAACGAGAACTTCAAGTCTCCTACACATATATATCACATGAATCACCATGCCTGATTCCGTACTTCACCGTACTAATACATAACGCACATCATGTGTCCATTCATACCACAAAAGCCATTCGGAAACTTCCTTATGCCATTTACAACTCAATCATCAATGTCAACCTAACAAGAGGATACCACCACACCACTAAATATTATCCGTTTACATTACCTTGTCCCTTTGCACATATACCCTGCCAAATTACTAGAATAGCAGTACCATTTTCTTAAATCACCAGAAAGATCGATTCTTAAATCACCTGCAGCTGTCCGCGCTGCTCAATAATTTTATTGACTTCCCATATATTATGAACTGATCTCAAAACCTAGAATATACCATTATCAACTTTCCATAACACATCGTGTATACCATATTACACTAAGACAACATGGAAATTCATATCCCTTTCATCCGCCTCAACATCGGCGCACTCCACTAGTCAAGGACTTTCGTGATCCCTTATAGAATAAAACTCATTACACATTCCACGCTTCGCATACCGACAGGAGTATACTCATTTTCAAACCAAGATAAAACACATCACAAACTATTTCTTCCCATTCGTTGCATAAGTTTAACTGCCAGGACTGAGTCCTTATACCCATATCAAGTTACACAACTGCCAGCACTCAAGAGCTTTGCTGCAATGTCTGCAAGACTCATTACTTCAACCACACACCAGGAATCAATCGTATTCCTTTTTATACCATTCTGGTTTATTAACAAGTCGTTCTATTTACCCAGTTTCCTTTCTGATTCATCTCTAATTTCATATCAGTCTTTACTATAGTACCATAATACATCAACTCATGTTACCACACGAGACTCGTACACAAGACCACACGTTCTAAGACCCATAGGCCACTGAATACTCTCTCAATGTTTCCCAAAAGTACCACGTTCTACCATACTTTATTTTAAAAGTTGTTATCATTACTTCCCAATACGGATACCTAGAATCCCATCATTCACATGATATAACACAAGTCTTGATCTTCTCTAACGAAACCGCCATCTTTAGTCACATACACAAATCTTAAGGCACCTGACTGTTACAAGCAAAATCTTGAACACTGCAAAACCATTCTCGGGCATCATTCACCTTTATTCAGCTGTAATTCAACTGTCCTATTGAGTAGAACCACTCGTGTTTTGTTAGAACTCTGACATCGCAGAACATGATTACTTACAGATACAATCAGCTATCTTCCTTTTCTATACGGTGAATATTCTTTACCAACAACAGTTCAAAACACCCTAGTACTTCATTAGATCTACGAAGCACCATAACCTTTACCAGAATTTCCCAACATACTTAGAGACAGAATTAATATAGCACACAATAGTGCAATCAGTTATTCAATAGCAACCTCCCCAACTTAGCTCGAAGCCATTCATTAAAGCACTTTCAACCACTCATATCATTATTACTCAAGTGATGCCACAAAGTTCTAGTTAGATTAAACTCAAGTCATTTACAAGCTTCGGCGGAGATTCGAATCATCAGAAATATTAACTCTTTTGCAATTCTTGCATTCATTCACACACAACAGTTACACCCCCTCTTTAGGTGACAAAATCTTTTCTAAGTCCCAAATTTTCCAAAAATTTCGGCAGAGTTCCCTTTGTAAATTGGCCTATCCACCTGCCAGAGAATCACCAAAACCATCATAGCAATACATTCACAACTCGACAAGGCATCACAATGCATATCGACAACATTAGTCTCAATACTTCACAAATCATATTATCATATTTGGTACATGAACATGCGTTGTACTTGCTCGAATCATAACACATCAACTACCTTTCAATTACACATGAGAATCATTCCACCTACCTCGCCTCAATTTAGCATTTCAGCACAATACCTTCCACCAGGATACACATCGCATAATCATTTTAGTCTTCCTGAGTTTGAACTCGTTCCACTACACATAAGCACTTTACCTTCCAATTAAGAGGCGATGGAAATATTTCTCACGCCCATAGCTAGGGCTACATATCAAATCACAATAAAGATCAATACCGATCGTATGAACTTCATAATACCGGCTCGCGAAATTAGTACCTTGGTGCTCAAGCCATAGACAAGGATTTGGCCTCGAGTCCTCCCGACTGGCCCAACATGAATTCACGGAGATTATATCTCGCCCCTCGACCGGGGAATCGCAAGCCATAAGTCAATTATATTACTGAGCGCTCGAAGCGTACTCAGACGTGCGGAAGGAGTTTCAAAATGGTATATCTCAATCCGAATCAAGTACGCACGATAAGAATTCCAAGAAGTGTGGAGTGTATCCTAAAGGTTCGCAGCCTCCCGAGGATAAGTACAGGCGTCCCCGTACCGATCCACAAGACTCTACTAACCGGCTCAAGACTCACGAGGCCTAGTAAACCTAGGCTCTGATACCAACTTGTCACGACCCCAAATCCGGTCGTGATGGCGCCCAGCACATTGCTAAGCCAGCCTGACCAATCAATATCAACAACGGAGCTTGAAGCTCTCTTTAACCCATTTAAGCATTTCAAAATATGAAACAATAGTAATACTTATACCAACAGCGGGGAAACCAAGTCCCAAAATATACTAACTCCCATAGACCGAAGGGTCAAGAGTCATTAGCCTCTAAAGAACATAAGTGTAATAAAATTTATAACAAACTCAGTGCGGAAAGGAAAGACAACAAGATAAGAAATGACAGCTAGAAGGGGAGTCAGGTCGTGCGGACGCTGCAGCTACCTCGACTATCCCGCACAATGCCTCCAAGTAGCTACTGAATCAAGTCTGCTGAGAAGTACCTGGATCTGCACACAAGGTGCAGGGAGTAAAATGAGTACTGCCAGACTCAGTGGTAATAAACAGGGGTAAGACAGCGTAGATAAGAAATCCGCAATAAAGCACTATGTAAAACTATAATCAGCTACCCTGTCATAGAATCAATATTCACTGTACCTGTACCAACAAATACCAATAAATAGCATAACAGCTAGCAGATGTAGCTAAATGCAATGCAATGCATGATATGACCGCTACGGCGCGTAGCCCGACTCCAATTTTGGGTACCCGTGCTCACTGTGGGGGTGCAGACTCCGGAGGGGCTCCTACAACCCAAGCACATCTCATAGAGATTTCCTGCGGCGTGCAGTCCGATCCAATATATATCTCGCTGCGGCGTGCAGCCCGATCCACTACTAGTCAGCTAATATGCAGATACAAGCCTCGCAGGCTCAAAAGTAGTTTTTGAAAACTCTTTTATCATTTTTCAGTTGGAAAACAGTAATATCAAGTTCCAGAGATTGGAATTAGCATAATAACAGAAATAGTTGCGGACTAATAGTAAACTAGCATGTCTATATGATAAGACAATGATAACGATCCTCGCGGGATCCAATAACTGGCTCACAGCCCACAATATACTCAACCGTCCAAGAAGGAGGTTCAACGGTTCGAGATTAGCCAATAATATAGTATCAACAGGTTGGACTAATATATAGTCTCCAGTTCATGATCGACCCCGCACTCTCAAGAGTGTGCGTGTCTCGCCGTTATACAGCGTCACAAAGTGGTATACCGGGGTTTCGAACCCGCTGGTCATCACCCACATCTATTACTCACCTCAATACGGCGCGACGACTACTCCGCAATGCCCTTGCCACGAGATCAAGCTCCGCACGCGTAGAATCTGATCAAATACAGCAGAAACACAACAAATTAGGCCAATGGGACGACACCCAATCAATATAACTCAATTTACATCAAAATTCCCAAAGTTGTCAAATCCCGACTTTCGGTACGCTTCTCGAAAAATTACGAAAGTCACATATTCGGAATCTTCATCTCGATACGAGTCTAGGCATATAAAATTTACCAAAATCGGACTCCATTTGCCCACTCAAATCGGTGTTTTTCTTTAATTTAGGCCTAGGGCTCAAACCCACCTTTAATCTTCCATTTACAGAAATTTAACCCATGATTTCATGTTAAAATGATGTAATTAAGCCACAAAACTTACCTCCAACGAATCCCCGATGAATTACCAGCAATTCCCGTGAGTTTCTCTCTCTAGAACTCAAAAATGGCGTTTTGGGGTATGAAACCCGCGACTGGTTCTGTTCTGGTTTTAATTTCACTGCCAGACCAATCCTTCTATTCGATCGCAATGACCCTATGCGATCGCATAGAGTTAAATTTTCCTGCCAATTTCCCCTTCTATGCGATCGCAATGCACTCCCGCGATCGCATAGCACAACCTTCCAGGCCTCATCTTTTCTTCTCTACGATCGCAACACTGGCTATGCGATCGCAATGCACAGTCTGACAAACCTATGCGATCGCACCCCTTGCTATGCGATCGCATAGCACATTTTTCTCACCCCTCCAATCTCTTCTATGCGATCGCGATGACACTATGCGATCGCATAGAGCAATCACTGTCTGCAATTTTTCTGCAGCAACTCCATGATCAAAATTTGCCCGTTAGGCATCCAAAAGTGATCCCGAGACCCCCGGGACCTCAACCAAAGCCACCAACACATCTTAATACCTTATTCAAACTTGCTCCATTCCTCAAAACGCGTCTAACAACATCAAAATCCATAATTCATATCGAATTCAAGCCTAAATTCCTTAAAACTTTCCGAATTACACATTCAATCAAAAACCCGACCAAACGACGTCCGAATGACCTGAAATTTTGCAGGCACATCCAAAATCACCTAACGGAGCTACTGCAACTGCCGGAATTTCATTCTGACTCCCGGATCAAAATCTCACCTACCGTTCGGATTTCGCCAAAATTCAACCTTAGCCAATTCAAGCCTAAAACTACTCCGGGCCTCCAAATTCAATTCCGATCGCTCTCCTAAGTCATAAATGATCCTCCGAAACTAGTCGAATCATCAGAATCTGATTCCGAGCACTCTAACTCGATAGTCAACTCTAGGTCGACTTTCCATATTCAAACTTCCTTCAAACATGCTATTTGCTTCATTTTCAATTCAATTCACTCCTAACTCACCCGATAAGCTCTAACACTGATATAATAGTATAAAACATGTAATTGCAACATGACGGGATGGTAATAATGGCTACTTTTAGGATAAGACTTTAAAGAGAATATTCCAATGAGTATTCTCGAGATGTGTACTATTAGGATTTTGTGGCATATGTTCCCTTATAAATAGAAAGAGACATAGTTATAGGGGATATGGACCATCATTTGTAAGACAACACATTCACATTCTCTAAATATTCTCTCTTTATTATATACACATACAAAATATACCTTTTTCTTGAGATCCTTGTTTAACTTTTCTCCTACGATCCAAGAAGAATTTGAATATTTAAAGGTTCATCAATCATTCATCCCTGAAAGAATACTAAAGAATCCTACCCTTTTCGGGTGATTCACACGTTTTTATTTACTCACGTGTCATGCATTGCTATTTAATGTATTGTTTAATGTTACTTTTTTTTATTTTTGGATCATAGAATTTAATAGTATTGCCACCATCTAAATGCTACTTATAATATCCGTATTATCTTAATACAAAATCGGTTAATAATAACTTTTGGATATTAATATTGGCTAAGATTAACTCTATTTTATTAAAAAATCTAATTGTTTAAACCTAGAATTTAGGTCAAACAATTTTCTAATTTCCTTAACCCCTCGCATGCATCTGTTGCATAGGTGTGAAGAGGAAGATCAAAACCACTCTTGAGATGGGTATAAAGCTCAATACTGATGGTAGGAAGCTGGAGAATGGAGTGATTGGAGCTGCTGGCATACTAAGAGATCATATATATAGGGGTGATATCACGGCCGGCCTTTGTACAAGGGGATGGCAATGGAACTAGCAATCTCGTGGAAGCTACGGCAGCTCTTATCAAGCTTAAATGGTGCTATGTTAATGATTATGACAGAGTTATCGCGGAGTGTGACTCAAAATGATAGATATATTGAATGGTAAATTAATAAGAGTAAATATGTTTAACCATATGAAAGAGAGCCTTAACCAATTTCTTTGTACATCGATCTCATTAAAAAATCACAAACAATATTGCAGTCCAATTCTCAATCAAAACCAAACAAATGAAGGAATTATATGAAGGGAGTATAACAGCCCTAGGAAAAGATATCTATTATCCCTTCCCCATTACAACATACACAATATTTTGATAACATACAAACCAAATGCATGCATGTTAGTTGAGTTATAAACAATGTTCATTTCACACGCTGGATGACAAGTTTGTAGTTATGTCAATTTCTTCTAACTTATGTTGGCTCAAATCCTTGCTACTAGCACACTTCATCGGTATTTTGCAATCCTCCTTATCACAAGCACTAAGCACTTCCTCTACATGCCATGTCAAAACAATATCCTTTAAGTATGGTCTTACCTCCTCCTCAAAAAACTTTGAGTACTCTACTGAGTCACCTGAGATCTTGGAGAACTTAACCACGGCCACTTCTGGAGCCACCTTGAACACCTCGATGGTCACTAATAATCGCGCTTTCCGGCACTCAGAGGGACCTTGTAGCCTCAAGGTTGAGCCATTTACTCTTGCAACCCTAAAATTCAACTTATTGGCCAATAATTGAATCTTGGCCATAATAATCGTGGCCGAGCACCTCGATGTGAAAATGGACTCCGTCTTCTTCTTGTTCTCGAACAAAGTTGATAAATTGGCTCCAGCTGACATTGATGAGATTAATTCAAAAGCATTCAATAAGGCTGGGGAGGATGGTGATTTCATCATCCCTCCATGCTTTAATTCCTCTCTTCCAAACTTATCTAACATGGAAAATGTATCATGTTCATGATCAATTGATGAAATTCCATTTGGCATTGTAAAACCTTTCCTAAACCAAGGATCTTTCATTATTCCAGTTATACTAATCCTTTTTTGTGGGTTAGGAACCAATATTTTAGATATTAAACGCTTTGCTTCTGTAGATAACCATGGGGGGAACCTATATTCAGCTTTGAAAATTTTTCTATACAGATGCATTAGGTTAAAATCTCGAAAAGGCAAACATCCTGCTAGAAGAACATATAATATGACTCCACATGACCAAATATCGGCCTTGCCACCATCATATCCTTTGTTTCTTATTATCTCAGGTGCAATATAGGCAGGAGTTCCACACTGAGTGTAAAGAAGGCCATCATTAAGCAATTGCTCTGGTAAAGCCGATAGGCCGAAATCAGTGACCTTCAAATTCTCATTCTCATCAAGAAGAAGATTTTCTGGTTTGAGATCACGATGAGAAACTCCACAACTATGGCAAAATTCAACAGCACTTATCAACTGCTGAAAGTATTTTCGAGCCACGTCTTCTGTGAGCCTTCCTTTGGCTACTTTTGCAAAGAGTTCGCCACCCTTTACGTATTCCATGACAATGAAGATCTTGGTTTTTGTTGCCATGACTTCTTTGAGCTCAACAATGTTAGGGTGGCGAACGAGGCGCATAACGGAGATTTCCCTCTTGATTTGCTCCATCATTTCTGGTGACTTGACTATCTCTTTCTTGATCACTTTGATCGCCACATTTTCCCCTGTTGCTAGGTTTGTTGCATGGAAAACTTTGGCGAACGTGCCTTTGCCTAATTGTTTCCCGGTTTCATATTTTTCAAACAATATTTTCTTCTCCATGATTTCAAAATCTCGCAAAAAATGTTTTGAATCAAGAATATTACTATGTATATATATCCGTCAGTGATAACTTCTTTTTTTTTTTTTTAAATAATGGCTAGAGAATTTGGAGAATTAATTCCTTGAGTCTGTTGTGAGAAAGAGAAGTAGTTGGAAGCTGATCAATGAAGTCAGTTTGGTAGAAATGTTGATGATTTTTGTTGATTCCACAGCTGAAAAGAGTTTGAAAGGACATTGATCGGAGAATGACTATATTGTTTGTTGAAAGTAAAATAGCCTTTTGGAGAAGGCTAAAGAAGAATTAATGCAAAGATACTAATGGGAAGAGAGAGTAAGGAATAAGAATATATAAGGAATGTTTGAATAAAATTTGATAAAGACCATTTCCAAATCTTATAAAACATGCGCGTGTGGTTAGTTGATAAACCTACGCAATGATGTGCTGTACTTCAAAGTCAGACATTAAATTCTGAATTATTCTTTTCAATAATGCTCTTAGTGGGTCACCTCTTATTTTGTAACGAAAAAGTCTTCATTGTTTATACTCATAGTGTAATTTAAGAGTATGGACAAATCTAAGACTCTAAAAGCAGGCAGTTAATTCGTTGTTCTCTTTAAAAAAGATAATATATATACTCCAGTTATTATATTATTAGTACATATGACATACTAGAGGATCATTTGTTGAGTGTAGCCATTTGTCATGCCAAATGTTCGTTGTTATTTTTGCCATTTTCAATTAATAATTACCCAACTTATGCCTTCCTTGCATAGTTTCTACCCTACAAGGAAGCTTTCCCAAATATAGGAATTTTTTAAATTTTCTGTGGTTGTTGAGGTGTATCATGTATGTGTGACCAAGCAGTTAGCTTGTTTAACTTTAATTAATTAAAAGGAACAACAGAATCCAAACAAGTGTTATCGTCGGAATTTCGAGAATAATGATTTTGCTAATTCTCTCATGGCGGAGGCAAAATTTTTGAAGGAGGTTTCAAAAATTTTTTTTAGCTACTGGGAATTGAATATATGACCTTATGAAGATTTTAAACCCCCTTGACGACTAAGTTATATTTAAGTGAGTTTAAAATTTAATATATAAAAGTAAAAAAATAGCTTTTGTCTTATATATATAGTATAAATTTTTGATGAGTTTAAGTGAGTTTAAATAGCTTTTGTCTTATATATATAGTATAAATTTTTGATGAAGGGGACGAAACCCCTACTCCTCCCGTACTAATTCTAGGTCACATTCTTTGTTTTTCCTTCTTTTTTTTTTCTTTTGGCTGTTGACGATATCAATTTATTGGGGATAAGAAAATGACATAATTGTTAAAACAAAGGCTATTGGCATAGATAAGAAAATGACATGATTATAAAGATGACGCGGCTCCTAGACTAGAAATCCTTGTTCCTTTACGAAATTAGTACTACATGGGCAATTAAATAGTAGCATTTAATTTTGTAATGAAACAGAGAATCCATAGAAATGCTAACATTTTGGCACGTAATATGCAAAAGCTCTAACTAATTTGTTTTATTCCATAGTTCGTCGTTGCTGAACCATCACAAATGGATAAAGTATCTCACAGTTTTATTCTTCTGGGGTATAAAGTATATACTAATTTTTTGAGAAATGATGTGGTAGGCCACTACTCTTTTATATATCCTTAAATCATTATGTTTGTATAAGAAACCTTGATTATCAATACTTAATTGTAATTACTCCACGCTTACTTCTCTGTAATATTCGATTTGAATAACCATTTTGGATAGTCAAACATGACGATTGCTTTGATCAAACTCAAGATCCTCATTATTCATAAGCTCTTTACCAGCACAGATATGCGGGTATCGGAGCATATATAATGTTATTGATCTACTAATATATATTTGGACAGAGAGTGGGTGTGATGCATGCGTGTGTTTAATAAAGTTGCTAACCAACACGTTCTAAGTTAGGGTTAAATAAAATTTGGTGGACAATCTTTTCTTTGTTACATTTGATGACTTTTAAAATTTATTTTACTTTATATGGCTAGTAAAGAGCAAACGTATTTGTCTCCCATCTATTTTTTTAGGGAAACTGT
This sequence comes from Nicotiana noctiflora, assembly GCA_032618575.1. NCBI lineage: Eukaryota > Viridiplantae > Streptophyta > Magnoliopsida > Solanales > Solanaceae > Nicotiana > Nicotiana noctiflora. Next base: position 36,461 of record JASVEL010008188.1, on the reverse strand, counting down.
GATGATCCGATAGATTGTTTTGAGTACTAGGTTTTATTTCCGTGTTCCGAGAATTCTATTAGCTCCATTTGACATTTCTTAATTTGCATGTATGATCTGTGTCGTTTTTCGAAATGTTTTTATATAAAAATTTGAAGAAAAAGTAATTTTTGGCTTAAAATGGGACTTGAACTAATTAGGGTCAACATTTTTGGCAATCAACCTCCGACCGGTGTTTTGAAGATTCCGATAGGTTCATTTACTTTTTTTGGCCTCGTACGCACGTTTGGTTTGGGTCCGGGTTGATCCGGGTGCATTTCAGCGTGTAATATAAAAAATTGTGAAAATAAATTTTAAAGTTGGAATCCTTGAGTTTTGATGAATAACTCGTTTTATTTGAAACTATTTTGATAATTTGAAGTAGCGAACAAGTTTACATAAAGTTATTACACTTGCATGCATAATCGACTTGGAGCTCGAGGAGCTAGTGGGTTTCGCGTGTGTATCAGATGAGTTTGGATGGTTTGAGGATAACAGGTGTACTTCTGTTTCTAGTGTTAAACAGCATGTCTCCATTTGCAATAACTTGTTCGAAAATGCAAACTCCACGTTCGTGTAGTTGAGCTCGCATTTGTGGTGAGGGGCTGGGCAGGGTAGACTGCACATTACAAAGAATGTTCAGATTTGCGGACATCCCAGGATTTGCTTTTGCGAGGGGGCACTGGAAGGTCTGCTAATGCGATCCTTTGACTGCATTTGTGATGGGTTGGGACCTCGCAAATGCGATATTTTTGTTGTATTTGCAGCTTATACAGGATGGAGACACTGGTCACATTTGCGACCGATGTTTTGCATTTGTAATACCTGCAACTAGGTAAAAGAGGGAAAATTAGGACTTAGTTCATATCACTTTATTATTTAACCCTAAACACTCTATAAGCAATTTTCTCAAGTGTTTTCTTCCTAAAGTCATTGATAAACAAGCTTAACTAGTTTTGAATCAATTCACATTAATTTTCATGCATTTTTAACATCAAATCTAGGATTACATGGTAAAGATTAGGAGTTTTGGGTAGAATTTAGGGAATTAGACCTCAAATTGAGGTTGGATTTCGAAACTATCACATAATCAGACTCAGGGTGAATGGGTAATTGAATTTTTATTCAGATCTCGAATTTTGACCGTAAGAGCTCATGGTTGATTTTTGTTTGACTTTTCAATTTCATCTAAGATTGAATCTTATTCAGTTGTGGTAGTTTATAAAGTTTATTTTGAATTGTTTGAACGAAATTTGATTATATTTTGTTGGTTTAGAGACTTGTTCGAAAGAAAAAGCTGTAATTGGTTTGCGAAAAGACGTAAGTGTCGTGTTTGGCTTTGGCTTGTAGGAATTTGGACGGGTTGGTCTATTTGTGATGTGAATTATGTGTGGAAACAACATATATGCGAGGTGACGAATATATATAAGTTGTCACGGATTAAAACATGCAGGTTTGGCTATTTACATTTATGTCATCACTTATTCCATGTTATCTCTTGCTACATGCTTTGGTTGTTATATGATATTACTTGTTATCCATGCCTTACTTTATTATCTATTACTTATTCGAATTATTCATTTTTCTCTCAATATTTGTTTACCTGCTATATATATGTTTCTACCTGAGTTAATTGTATAACCTCATTGTTTTATATTTTACTGCATTTATTATTTTTATATTGCTTGTTGTACTTTATTATGTTATCCTATGTTTGTACTGGTAGTTCCTTGATGTTCTCTATGCTTTATTTTACTTTCGTGTTGGGATTCTGTTATTGTTTGTGTTGAGTTGTTTATGTTTGTGTGTTGAGATTGGGAACTTGTTACGCACCGAAATAGAGTATGATGTGTCGTAGTTGTTTGTATGTCATGACCCAAGCCACCCCGGTCGTGATGGCGCCTATCACGGTACTAGGCCAGCCGATTCAAGACTTATAACATTAATGTCTTTTGTAAAATTATTTTTCTAATCAAATATGATCACACATCTTTCATTTCAATTCATCAAAATAAGTGGAAAACAAATACACGAATACATCAAACCCTGCCCAATCCTAGTATCACTAGTTAGGGGCCACTAACATATACAATCTGACTTTGTCAGCTCAATATAAGACGATACTGAAATAGATAATACTAAAATATAGGAAGGAGAAGAGACAACTCTCCCTCGGATGCTCTGGCGCCTGAATCTGCAGACAAAGTGCAGGGAGTAACGTGAGTACGTCAACTCAGTAAGTAACAATTATAAATTAAGGTTGAGTGCAGTGACGAGCATTTAAAATCATATACATTTCATAACATATAATATCAATGGAAATAACAAAGTCAAATAATTAATTAAATTTCCAAACATCTCGTAAAAACTCCAGTTTCGATAAAAGTTATTTAAATTATGTGTTTAACCTTTTTCAATAGAGGCTCAGTATAAAGAAGAGTAAAAATGGTATTTTCATAAAACAATTCCCTCGGGCAAACTATTCAAAACTAAATTATAATATATATATATATATATATATATATATATATATATATATATATATATATATATATATATATATATATATATATATATGTTAGCCCAAGTAAAGGTTAGTTTAGAAGAATGACAAAGGAACTCAAGATGAACCAGGTCCATCCCTCAGGTGCACAAAAAGAGGCATATTCAAGCATGTGGGTTTCACGTGAAGAAGATAAGATTAACTTGGAGTATTTAATATCTCCTGATGGAAAATGTTGCATAATTGATAAGGAGAATTAGCCCTTAATCAACGAGAATACTATTCAAGATAGGGAAGGAGTTGTGAGCACGTGATTTTTGCCTTAAACAATAAATTCCAAAATTAAAATAAATAACATTTTTTGGGTGCAGTTACATGTTTTGATTGAAATAAGATGCATTTGTGTGATTGAACTTGATATTGGGTAAACCTGCAACTAAGTCCTTGGAGACTAATTTTTAACTGATTTAGACTGGCATGACCAAGTCTTTTGTGCCATAGGAGGGGATCATTAACTAACACACTTAAGCAAGTGAGTTCACTTTCTGAAAGAGTTGACAAATCTATAATATAAATATTGTTGACTCTTTTTCCCTGCAAAATAATCTTGTCAGTGGTAAGGTTAATCACAAAGCATTTGGTGGAGGTAAAAGCCACAAGGTTACCTCTGTCACACAATTGTGACACACTTATTAAGTTATATTTCAAGCCATCTATCAGGTAGACATTCTCTATGGAATGAGAATTAGTCTTTCCTACCCCTCCAACCCCAATGATCTCACATTTCTTTCCATTACCAAAGGAGATATTACCTCATTTTAGTCTTCAAATGAAAGGAATTGGTCCTTGTCCCGAGTCATATGTTTTGAGCAACCACTATCCATATACCATATTTGGCTCATCCCTTTCACTTGGACCTGCAAAAGGAAATCACGGGTTAGTCTTAGGAACCCAAACTAGTTTGGGTCCCTTTATATTAGCAAAAGGATGAATTAAATTCCTTATTTCCCATCTTGGAAACTTATTCTTTTCTTTAACAAAAACTTTGTTCTTTTGGCTGGCCATTTCTTTTGCATTAAATTCATATTTGTAATGGCCAGTCTCACCACAGTGTGTGCATATTTTATTTTCAGGAAGAGTGAGGTACTTGCTTTTTGGATCCCATTTAGGAGCCTGATTCCCATAGCCAATTCCTCTTTTGTTACTGCTGTGATGCTCTTGCAACTAGGAGAGAGCACCAGAGGCTTTGTTCCACTTGCAAATTCTGTCTATTTCACGTTTTACCTTTTAATTTTTCTTGATCTTCTTTAAGACTTTGATGAATTCATCTTTCTTGTATAATTCATCTTTCATTTTTCCCAAATTTTCTTCTAGAGTGAGATATGTGTGATCTACTATCTTCTTTTTACCAGTTCCTAATTTCAATATTAGATTTTCATATTTGAGCTCTAAGATTGTGGTGTCAAGTTCATGAACCTGGTTCTTTAACTTAGCATTTTTACTATCATTTTCACAAGCCCTAAGTTCCAGGTTTTTGCACTTAGCTTTCAGAATCACACACTCCTTAGAAAGTTGTTCCTTTTCATTGTTTATAACCTCAAATTCATCAATGAAATCTGGAAGTAACTTAGAGAGACTTTCTTTAGATAAAATTTAATCTTGTCTTTGAGATGAATTATACTTACCTCAGATTCCTTATCGGATTTCTCAATAGCCATAAGTGCTTGTTCATCTCTATCTTCATCTTCTGAGTCATCATCTGATCTTTCACCCCAAGCAGCAACCATAGCCTTTGTTGATCCTGTGTTCTTCTTGTGATGAACTTGTTCCTACTTCCCGTTCCTTCGTTCAGCTCTTTCCTTCTTCCATTCAATTTCCCATTCAGGGCGATTTTTGATATGGTGATCAGTCTTCACACACTTGTAACACCCCCCATTGGTTTATTTTTCAGGAACCCTTGGTTTGTTGTAGATTTAAATTCTTGAAGGACCATTTTCTCTCAGTAGGTACTTCTTGAAATCGTTTGTGATCATAGTCATTTCATCCTCCTCTAGATCAGCACCTTTAGTAATTGTAAATGCCATGCTCCTTTCCTTCTTGGGTGCATCCATCTTCATGGTTTGCCTTCTCAGTTCATATGTAGTAATATTTCCAATTAGTTCATCCATCTTGAGGGTAGCAATATTCTTCGATTCCTGAATAGAAGTGATTTTACTTTCCCATGAGACTGCCAGTACCCTTGTCAAAATCTTCTCAACTTTGTCTTCTTCAAGAATAACCCTTCCAAGAGACTTAAGTTCATTTGTTAGTATGGTGAACCCTGTATACATCTCTTGGATGGTTTCCCCTTTCTTCATGGTGAAATTCTCATATTGAGTGTACACCAGTGTTCCTCTAGACCTCTTCACTTGAAGTGTTCCTTCATGATCCACTTTCAAAGTGTCCCAGATTTCCTTAGTAGTGGTACAATTTTTTATTCTATTGTACTCGCCTGGACCAAGTCCACACACAAGCCATTTCTTAGCTTTAGCATTCTTTTCCCATTTTCTTAATTCCTCAGGAGTGTAGTCAGCTCTTGTTTTTGGCACTTCAACTCCTTCATCAGTTCTCTTCGTGGTAGCCAGGGTACCATCAACAAGTCTTCTCCGATGATGTGACCTCTCATTCTATTTTTTCACCAAGAGTAGTAGTGGTCATTAAAGAGTAGAGGCCTATCAGTCGATTGACCTTCCTAGTTTTCAGGTGGTGCACTCATCTTGATCTTTTCCTAAAGTGTTAGCCTCTTCAAGTATAACTTTCACTGCTACTAATTGATTTTCTAAACGTCAATACCACACAAGAGGGGGAGGGGTGATTTGTATGGTACCCAACTTTTGCTTAAACTACTTCTAAAAGGACCTGGTTCTTCTAGGTGTACTAACGACTGCTGTTAATGGAATTAAAAGTACATTAAATAATGAACACAAAGATTTTTACATGGAAAATACCTGGCTCAAAAGATGAAAAAACCACGACCTACTAATCAGTAGAATTTTCCCAAATTTCCACTAAAATCACTAAGCCAAAACTGCATTTACAAAACACTTTGTAATCCTAAGGATTACCTCTAATCCCGTTGTGGCAACCATCATCTAACTATTCCGACAACTTCAAGTTAACTTTAACTTGAATACTCAAAGCACTTATAAAATTGCTTCTAGATTAAGCTAAAAAGTATAATATGAAAACACCTACTACAATTGAACTAGAAATGAAGAGAGACACATAAAACTCTTTATGGAGCTGGTTCTTCAATCTGGTTCATATAGGTTTAGGTTTGCACACTTGCATCACACACGAACTGTTTGAAAAAAGCCTTTCTATTTTGCTATCAATTCACTTTTAAATTCTTCATTTTTTTGCAATACTTTAATGTGAGAACATCCTGCAATAGAGTTAGTAGATGAAGAAATAACTAGAGATCTGATGCAACTCTTCCTTGGTGGAAGTGTTCTAGTTGATTTCAACCTCTAACTCCATCCATGTCTTGAATAGTGTTCTCTTTGATTAAGGAGTCCTTCTTCTTATCAATTATGCAACTTTTTCGATCAGGAGATATTAAATACACCAAGTTAAGCTTATCTCCATCACGTGCAACCCACATGCCCAAATTTTCCCGTTTTTGTGCACCTAAGGGATGGACCACTGTATGGACCTGGTTCATCATGAGTTTCTTTGTCAGTATTCAAAACTAACATTTACTTAGGCCATCAGTATTGACTCGTGATTTGGCAGATGTGTAGAGTCAGGAAGATGATAATGATTATGACAACAATGTCGATGAGTCTGTAGATGACACACTCTTCCTTGATGAGGGTCATGATGAGAAGGATGTGAATGTCGAACCTGAGTTGACGAGAGAGCATAATCCTCTACCTCCCGTTAGACCAAGAGTATACGAGTCCCGTATTCCATTTCATGAGAAGAATATTCCCTACCTTGATAATTTACCTAGTATGCCGGATGTGGATGCCCTCACAAGGGATGCTGAGAAATTTCGATCAACAATATGGGATGAGTCTAGACCAGTGATGCTGGCAAAGGGCATGTATTTTCCCGACAAAGCGCACCTAATTAGTGCTGTAAAAATCTATATATAACGTAAGAGAGTGACGTGAGATTACGGTAGGGGAGTCAACTATGGAGGTATACAAGGCTGTATGACGCAGAGACTTTATGGGTTGTCACTGAATGTTGCGTGCCAACAAGAAGAAATCAGGGTTGTGGAAAGTAGGTAAATATATTTTCACCCACCTATGTGAAATGGACACATTCAATGAGAATCACTTCAACTTGGATGTAGACTTGATTTCTCTTATCTTGATTTCATACTTGGAAATGTCCTTTAGGTTCAAGATCAAATAGTGTATTATAGTCGTCCACCAGGAGTATGGTTGTACTATAACCAAAAGAAAGGCATATCCCGGGCGTAAACGTGCTTTTGAAATTATTTATGGTGACTGGGATAAGTCATTTTTATCTCTACCTTGGTACATGGCCGCACTGCAATACTTTAACCCCGGGACTATTGTTAAATGGAGGCGTGAGCAGAGTGTGGGATGACCGAAATATATTTTCAACTATGTGTTTTGGTCATTTAAACCAGCAATTGATGGTTTTGTGCATTATCATCCGGTAATTTCCATAGACAGTACTCATGTTTATGAATATGATATTAAGTAGGGGTGGGCGTTCGGTATTTCGGTTCGGCATTTAAGAATTTCGGTTCGGTATTTCGGTATTCGGCTTATCAATTGTGTGTACCAAATACCGTACCAAAATATTTCAGTACGGTTCGGTATTTATTATTTTGGTGCGGTATGATTTCGGTACGGTTTCGGTTTAATATTTCGGTACTGATTGGTTGTTAACTTGTTATTACTGATGTTTGTAAAAAAATAAAAATAGCAAAATATAAAACAATCAAATAAACGTGAACTTGGTTTAAATATTTATAGGAGAGTTAACAACCAATCTAATATTTATAGGAGAGTTAACAACCAATTTAATATTTACAGGAGAGTTATAATGTGAACTTGGTTTAACATCACTAGTTGGTTGTATTTATATGGCTATATGCATAGCTGCATATTTCTCACTACTAGCCTGAAAAGCGAATAACAGATCTATCAAACAAGCAATCAAATAAAAGTTGCAGAATGGAGATCTCCATATTCAAATGCCGAACAGGTTATACACAAATTATAGAGGAGCAGTACCAGTACGTCTCAAAATATGTAGGAGATAAAGGATCCAGTTCCGGAATTTTCTCAGTACAAGAAACTAAGCTCAGTACAAGAACAAAAACAGCAGCAGTACAAAAATAGTAGCATCTTCGACTCTTTGTTTGCCCGAAATTTGTGCAGAGTGAGGATTTGAATCGAGCTGGAAATCGCCTAATGCCCTAAATCCTAATCGCCGTCATCTGAGACCTGAGTGAGTTGAGTATCGTCGTCTGTCAATCAGACTATACTCCTAACCTAATGAATCCTAATTAGACAATACTCTTTAGAGACTAGAGTAGTAGAGTGGGCTGGGGAAGGCGATGGGCTTTGGAAAGGAATTAAAAATGGGTTGGGGCCTGAGGCAGACGGACTGGACTTGTGGACTGGGGGCTGGGAAAATATAAAAAAGATTTTATAAAAATTGGTATTTCATATACCGAAATTTTAAGTTTTTAATACCGAGGACCGTACCGAAATACCGAAACTTCAATACCGAACTATACCGAAATACCGAAAAAACCGAAACTGAAATACAGAAAAAATCGAAACTGAAATACCGAATTAATTCGGTTCGGTTCGGAATTCGATTTTTCGGTTTTTATGCCCACCCCTAATATTAAGCTTTTGATCACAGTTGCAGTAGATGCCAACGGACAAATATTTCCACTAGCTTTTGCCATTTGTGCCAATGAAAGCGAAGAGACGTGGATGTTTTTTTTGAACTACTTGAAGCAGCACATTGTCAAATAGTGTTCAGGTATTTTTCTAATATCTGATCGCATGGTGGTATTTTAAGTTTTGTACGGTATTTTCCTGAATGTCAGAAACCTTATGCATACCACCTTTACTGTGAAAGGAATATGAAGGCCAATTTTTGGAAGAAGTATCACGACAAGTCCTCACATGATTTAATGTGGATGGTTGCAACTGGGTACCAATAATGCAAATTCATGAGGTGCGTGGAAGCGATTCGACAGTTAGATCTGCGAGCCTATACTTGGCTAATAGGACATCAGCTTTACATGTGGACATTGCATGCTGATGGTGGCAGACGATGGGCAGACCTGACTACAAATGTGTCAGAGTCATTCAATGGCTTATTAAAGTCTGCACGTGGATTTGTAACTCCCATTGTTTGGATGACATTCAAACAGATTAGGGAGAGGTTTGTTGAAAGGCATAGAGCTGCATCAACATTGATGGACACAGGTATTCAATTTATGCCAATGCTGATAAGAAGATTTGAGAAGTACAGGAGGCAAGCACATTGGCATTCACATTTACAGTAAGATCACGACCGGGGGTATTTTTGGAGTTCGCACCACTATTCGTAGACACCGGGGGAATAATCTGCAGATATTGAATGAAGCCATCATGGTGTGTTCATGTGGAAAATGGACCATCTACCACATATCGTGCGCACATGCCATAAAGTGCTTTCAACAACTGTTGCTATATACGTAGACACATATACTGGGCAGTTGCAGCTATTGGGTGCAGAGCATTATTGGCCGCCGGAATCATTTAAAATGGTGTGTAACAAAGACTATTTGCACAAACTATAAGTGCAAAAGAGAACACGTATACGGAACCAAATAGATGTTGGTGATACAGTTTATGCGCGTAAATGTGGTATATGCTCGCAAATTGGACACAACTATTATAAATTCCCTTCAGCTGCTATGGTGGTGGTGGTAATCCAGCTCTTGGTGCAAGTTCATTGAAAGTACCTAACTACCAAGAATATACCTAGTGTTTTGTTTTCGTAATATTTTTTGTAATAAATGTTTGTACTTGTGTATGTTGAAATATCCATCAAATAAAATTATGTTCCATAATTTTATTACATCTTATTTTTTAACATGACCTTTTGAATTGAGATGATGATATGGTAGTTCTAACATTCAACTTATTGGTGTTAGTAAAGAAGACCAATATGAAGATTGAAATTTCGTAACATAATATTCGAAGAGATAAAAGTACAACAACTATAACTAAAGCAACATATATAAAAATAAAATATAACAAAGGAAAAATCAAGACATTGTTGTTTTATTTCAGAAAAATTAAATATGTATAGCGCGGTACAATACTACATTTTGTGTGTTATCTTGTGGTTCTGTAAAGTTGAACCGACTGCGCAAAAAGCTGCTTTATTTTAGAAAAATTAAATATGTATTGCGCGATACAATACTACATTTTGTGTGTTGTCTTATCATTTTGTAAAGCTAAACAAACTATGCAAAAGCTGTTTCATTTCAGAAAATTAATTATGTATAGCGTTGTACTATACTACGTTATGTGTGTTATCTTGCCATTCTGTAAAGCTGAACCGACTGCCCAAAAGCTGTTTCATTTCAAAAAATTGAGTATGTATAGCACGGTACAATACTACATTTTGTGTATTGTCTTGTCATTCTGTAACGCTGAACCGACTGCGCAAAACTATTTCGTTTCAAAAAAATTAATATGTTTAATGCGGTACAATACTACATTTTGTGTATTGTCTTGTCGTTCTGTAAAGATGAATCAACTATGAAAAAGCTGTTTAGTTTCCAAAAAAATTTATATGTATAGTGTGGTACAATACTATTTTTGTGTGAAATCTTGCCTATAAATAACAGGCGCATTCTAGTTATTTTTTACGCTTAATAATAACTAATAGAAAATATTTTCATAAAGGCAAGGTTTTCCTTTACACTTTAACAAATGTCTCAACCCCTTATGTCCCAAGGTGCGAGTGTGGAAAAAAATGCATGATGCACAATTGTTGGGAAGAAGCTGGATGCCGCCACTGGGCCTGTATAAACAAGTTTTATAGGGTTCCTGACGAACCTGTTTGTAATTTTGATGTATGGATTGATGAACCCTGTCAGCAGGAATACTACAAAGACAAGTTGTATTCTCTTTATAGTTTGTGTTTGAAGCACTGGGAAAGAGAGAGAAAATCGAAACGAGAAGCTGCGGAGTTGAAGGCGAAACTCAAGGAGGTGGAAAAAGAAAATAATAAGCTGGAAGACCAACTCAAGTGATTGGAGCATAAAATACTAGGCGGACGTGACTAAATAATCACATGTACGTGTTGGGCGTAGTAGTGTATCTTTATATTTTCTGTGTCATATGTTTTCATTAGTGGTACTGAATTTCTATTATGTTTGTATTTGTATTGTACTGTTACAATAAAATTATTGTTCAAATTGTGTCAAAATAAAATTGTTGTTAAAATAAAATTCTTGCCATTATTTACATAATGTATTATTTACACAAAGTACAAAAAAAAATCAATGAATCCCACAACCTGTGTGCTTTAATGCAGTCGCTGGCCTGAGGCGCATCCCCTATCGCCCGGATACACTATTGGATCATCCTTATCACGTCGCCTCTTATTTGAGGATGTGATGCATCATGATCGTCAGTAAAGCTGGTAGGATCGATAGGTGGGGTTGTCAGCCCATCAGCAACCTACAAAATAATTAGTAAGCCTACCATACGAAAATGTATATTAGTAATGTACGTGTTAAGTCAAAAAATTTTTATTACCATGGTCTCATCAGGCTCCTGAATATAAGCATTCGTGGTGTTTTCATCATCGCATAAAGTGGACTCTTAATAAGAAAATTAAAAATTAATTTATGGTAAATTATTGAGGAAAATAAACAAATTAAAATTTAATAGTAATACAAACATACATGTGCCTGTGATAGATCCGCCGCAACCACCGATGACAAGCCAAAACTCAACATGCGCCCACCATCCACTTCTTGGGTCGGCCGATTCTCAGCTACGACAGATTGGCTTGAAAAGAAGTGCTCTACATCTTTGATGAATGTACCCCTGATCAACAATGGATCTGACAGGGTGACCTGCGATGCTGGCAGCTCCAACTGAAGGCTGTACGAAGGCATTCTGCGGAAAGGCTCATCTTGCAGAGGAATGTAACCTGGATGATCATCTCCAAGGTCCTCATCAGGTGACTTAATATGTGTCTCAATAGCTGCCTCAACGCCCCCTTGCTAGGGACCACCTCCTCTCCGTCCCCTATTACCCCGTAGGCACCCCTGCCTCATAGGGCACCCCTAGCTCGTGCCCGACCGCTGCTTCGTGCGACAGGACTACCCCAATGATGGTGCTCTGGTGCCACATACTCAGCATCATGATCTAACCTCTCGTCCTCTCTAGCTCGTTGTAGTGTTCGGAGAGCCAGCTCTACTACCTGCCGTACATACTCAGTGATTGGAGGATTCTCGACATGCTGTTGAATCTGCACTCCCAACTGGTAGAATAAATGATGACCAATAGCATGCACACCATTTAAAATATTAATTATAAAAAGCTATATCACAGTTATAAGTATGGGTTCTAAAAAACATATCAATACCTCGTGCCTCCCGGTGTACGTTCTGCACCGATCGCCAGCTTGATGAATGGGGTTCCTGATCATCAGCCGGGTGTGATGGCGGTACCATGACGTATAAATCTCAACAGTCGCCACCTGGATCTGTGAAGGTGGGGGGGGGGGATCAGGACCTCTCGCTGGTCCCAAGTATAGACCTGCGCCTCTATCCATGCTACAAATCAGTCGTTCGCCCTCGAACAATCATCTCGCTGATAATGTATAGCCTCCCATCTAGGATCCCTCGATATAGTTTTCGAGCGGTCAAACTAGCAAATTACCCGTTCTGTGGCATGATGCTCCACAGTATCAAGGCACATCAATAGGGCGGAAGTGCTCCAAATTTGTTGGCCGATCAAGTAATAATCGGCAGGCCAGTTAATAAGTCGTCGATGTATAGCGTCCAAATGAACTATAAAATAATAAGAGAAAAGTGAGTATGAGCAATGTAAACGCGTGATTTTTGACCCTCCCCGAGATTTTTTATAGCGTAAAATATTTAGTTTAGTTTTAATATAGCTATTTTAGCTAAATTTGACTCTTTTACTTTATTTTTACCTTAAAATGAAAAATTACAAAAATATAGTTTTATTAATGTTTCGTAGTCATTTTAAACTTGAAAAATACAAAAAATAGTACTTTATATTTTTATCTTTTTTTTAAAAACGAAAATTACAAAAATAATTTTTACTAATATTTTGTAGTCATTTTAAACTTAAAAATATAAAAAAACAGTTCTTTATATCTTTATTTTTATATAAAAAAAAATAAAAATTATAAAACAAAAAATAATATAATTAGTATTTTGTGATAACTTTAATCTTGAAAAATATAAAAAAATAGATTTGTTTTCATAGTGAGTCTTGTAGTTATTTTGCTTACGTAGTGATTAATTAATACCACCGTGTTCTCATTCTCGGTTCCGGGCAAAGAATAATATTCGGGTTCAAACTACCCGGTTTTATAATTTTCGGACCTAGCCCATAATAATCCGAGCCCACCACACGTGGGGGACACGGACGGAGCACGAGACGGAACCCATAACTCTTGAAACCCACGTGGAGACCCATCACTCTTGGTCTCTCACGTGGGCAGAAATACCAACGGACAAATGATGGGCAAAATCTTGTCACGGTTAAAAAATGTAAAAAAAGGGGGAGCTCATTTTTTTAAAAAGAAAGAAGAGAATAAAAGAAGTGAAGAAGAGACTACACTTTTTTTGATCTCCTTCTTCTCCGGCAAACCATCCCAGTCCAGTCCAGCAACCAACGAAACCGTCCATCCCGTCAACCATAGTCGTAGTCGTTCCCTTCGTGCATTATCACTCTTCCTCACCCAAATAACAATCACAGTTAAGGGCAAAGAATGAAACAATAAATCATAAACCGTCCCAACAAGGGCAATCAACAATCATCTTCACAACAAGTCTCGACAAGGGAGAACAATAACACTTCTACAACCCGGCAAAGGTTCAACAATTTATATTCAAATATGTCCCACAACAAGTATTAACAACGACTCACGGTCATGCTAGACGCCAGAGTATGGATGCTCGTCACCACAACCCATATACCGCACTCGATCACATAACACATAGCACATAATCCTATTCCCTCAAGCTAGGATAGAACAAACACTTACCTCGAATGTTTATGAACAATTCAATCCGTGGCAATGCCTTTTCCTTTCAAATTTGGCTCCAATCCAATTGTATCTATACACAATTGATTTAATATCATCAATACTACTCAACAAACTAATTCATAAGGCTAATTACAACTTTTACAACATTCTGCCCGGAATAGTGAATTTCGACCCCGGACCCACATGGTCGGAACTCGAGGTTCGGACCAAAATCCGGTTACCCATCCCCCCACGAGTTCAAGTATATGATTTGTTTCAAAATCGGACCTCAATTCGAGGTCCAATTTCCCAATTTATGAAAAACCCTATATTCTACCAAAAACAAGAAATTCTACCATGAAAACCTTTGATTTCTATTGAAAAACATGTTTAATGTTGTTAGGAATTGAAAGAATTAAGTAAAAAGTGACTTACAATTGTTTTGAAGAAGAGGGAGCTCGTGAAGAATTGCAAATGGGTGTTTTTGGGTTATGAAATGTGAAGAATGAAGCTGGAAATCGTGATTTACAGGTCTCTGTGTTCGCATTTGCGAACATGGATTCGCAATTGCGAACCCCGACCAATTTCTGGAGTTTGAAAAATAAGCTAAGGCCGGGAAGTTCGCATTTGCGAACTTTTGTTCGCATTTGCGAAGCCAAGGCTTTTGGGGCCTTCGCATTTGCGAACAAGGCTGGGCTGAGGGGCCTTCGCATTTGCGAAGAATGCTTCACATTTGCGAAGAATGCCTTTACACTGAAGGCCTCGCATTTGCGAGGTTTGGTTCGCATTTGCGAACCCAAACGATCCTGGGCACCCTTCGCATTTGCGATCAATTTGCGAACCCTGCCTTGATCTGTCACCTTCGCAATTGCGAGAAATGCTTCGCAATTGCGAAGCCAACAGCTGGGTGAAAAACCAGCAGTGCAAAAATTCAGAATTTAATCCAGCGGCCTATCAAATCTTTACCCGAGCCCCCCGGGCTCCAAACCACACATGTACACAATATCAAAAACACATTACGAACTTGTTCGTGTGATCACATCGCCAATATCACATCGTTTTCATCAAATCAAGCCTCAAGTTCATGATTTTCATACTTTTGGTTTTCAAAACTTTCAAACTTGGAACTCAAGGTCCAAAACATATCAAACGACATCCGAATGTCACCAAACTTTGCGGAAAGCACATATATAATATTTAAGACTTGTACCGGGCGTCGGAACCAAAATACAAGCCTGATACCAAGGTCAATTAATTCATTTTCCTTTAACAATTACATCAAAAACAACTTCACAGAAAAATTCATAACTTGGGCTCTAGGCCTCAGAATTCGACTCCGAACGCATGACCAAGTCCCATATTTTCCTACGGACCTTTCGGGACCATCCAATCTCGGGTCCGGGTCCGTTTACCAAAAATGTTGACCGAAGTCAACCATATCAATATTAATATCATTTTTCTCCAAATTTCTCATAGAATTCATATTTTCTATCACAAAACTTTCCGACCACATGTCCGGATCGTGCACGTAAATTGAAGCAACATAGAATGAGGTTTTCAAGGCCTCAGAAGCTCGAAATGATTAATAAAATAAGTGATGACCCTTTGGATCGTCACAAACAACTTCAGAATCGTCCCAGATAATATTTTGAAATTAACTTTGCACCACGCTAGCAATTCCAGGTTTGCACAGTCTCACCAAAAAATTCATATATTGGTATAAAAATATCGAAACTGTAAATCGTTTGATTTCCAGAAAACTAGACTTCAAGATCTAGAACATATCCAAAATTCTCAATCAAACAACTTCATAATTATCTCAGATAATATTTTAAAATCAACTTTATAGTGCACCATGCTATCAATTCCAGATTTGCGCAGTCAACAAAAAACCATATCTTGATGTAGGAGCGTCGAAATTACGAATCGTTTGATTTCTTAAAAACTAGACTTAAAGATCTAAAAGTTATCTAAAATTCTCAGTCAAACAACTTCAGAATCTTCCCAGATAATATTTTGAAATCTTTCCATTTTATGAAGACTAATTAGTCAATTACTAAATGGTCAGTCTACAATTCACTAAATAACAACCAAAAAGCCATTTAGGCTTTAATAACAAAAAGTAAAACCATTTAAGGCTACAAAATGACAAACACTCAAATCTCATGTCTACATATAGGTATTCAAAATCAATTTTAATATTTCAAATATATTGTACAATCTGTTACAAATAATAAGAGTAATTTATATAATAAAGATCAATTAATATTATATTAAGAAATGAACATAGACATTGATTTGAGTATTTCTTTTCGAGATATTAAAAATATTATTCTATCAATCCCCCTCATATCTCAAAAAGAATATAAAATAATAATAATAAAATAATTTGTTTGGTTTTACAAAAGAGCATAATGCGTCGAATCTGGTGTCTCTTGGACTATGAACCAGACTAAGATAAAATAAGATTAAACTTACAGAACAAATGGTGAAGTTTAGAACTTCTATGAACCAAGAATTCTTGTAAGTTTAGTGTCTTATATATCACATTATACCCGCACACACTTTATTGTTTGTCACAGTTTTGCGCTAATAGGCCATGCGCGCGCCTGATTTTCATGAGTGCTCTAGAAATTTCACCACAAATTTCATAGAAGCGGCCCCACTCCACACTCATATAGGTCCATCCATCAAGTGTATTTTGCAGTGCAATACACCACGTACAAAAGGCTATGGACTATTGGATTAAGAGTTTAATAACTCAACCTCACATTCATAGCAGTCTTGCACTATGTACACATACACCATAGGAAGAGACATATTTTAATAGTGCATATTTGATCAATTAATGACTTGTTATTACCCATATGAACCTACTTCATGGGATCTCCAATCACATATGTTGGGTTACCATCATTGTTGATACATCTCAAATTGGCAAAAGTCTCAACCCCTCGATATTTCACTTATAAGTCAAAGGATCGGCCAAATCCTCTTTTGACTACACATAATATATATAAAGAATTCTCATATATAAGCAATTACTTTATCACTTAACGTTTCGAGAGAATATATATACACTTCCCATTGAGAGATTTATTTTCTTACAATGGTTATTGCGCCTTGGCAATTACAATTCATCGACAAATTATTGTCGGTTTAATTCCTAGTGGAATATTGCGCTCTGGCTATCACAATTCATCGACTTAATTATTGTCGGTTTAACTCAACAAGAGGTTGCTTAATCAACCTCATTGCCAAACAGTTCCAATAGCTTAACAACCACCAAAAGGTGATCACACAACGACTAGCTAGTTTTTTCTCATCTGAATCAGAGATTCAATATTATCAATATATCCTTCTAATACAGTGGAAGATTCACATACAAAATACTAACTCATAGTATTTCTCAAATAAGGCATAAAATCGTCTCAAATGAAACAAAACTTGACTTATGTATCAGAGCCTGTTGAAACATCTCTCAACACATGAAAATTTATTTTCTTTATGTATTTTCCATAATCAAGCACCAAAACAAATTTTCTAGATATAGAAGCAACTTTAACTTCTACAGAAATATTTTAAATAGGAAACGGGCCAGAATTCAATAATTTCTTCACCCATATATTTAAGAAACCCAAAATAAAATACTGTGACCCCCACATTTTCAAAAGTTTCAAGGTAAGGGGATAATATTTTTTTAGAATGAGTTTAAGAAGAATTTTCCCTTTCCAAGAACTTAAGAATTTCTTAAATCACCAAAATAAATAAGTCATGCTTCTTGTTCTTCAACTTGGGACACAAAACTAACTTTGTTAGTACAAATATGCTTAGAAGCACAAGAATCTAATACCCAATTTCCATAAGATTCGCTTGTGAATGACCACAATAATTATAGCATTCGCTTACTCAAATTTATTTTTGACTACAAGACTATCATTTCTCTCGAATCCTCCTCAATGATAAGAAATTTATAATGGCTTAGTGTGCCCCCACAAATAATTATTATTTCCAATAAAGTTTAATCTCAAATAAATAATTCATAGTTATATGAAGAAAAATCAATCATTATTTAACTTCACCTAAATGACCAAGAGATAAGCAAAAATTATTTTTAAATCATAAAATACTCCACCAAAATACAATATACTTTGGTTCTCCAATATATATTGTCGCCACAAGAACCACAAATTTTGTAAGGCTCTTTCATATTGACATTAAAAATTATTTTCATTGCCTTTTTTTATTTCTTCGGATCAGGCTATATAACTATGGACATCACGGTCCCCCACATTTCCGAAAATTTTAGGTTAAGGAGATATTCTTTTCACAATTCATAAAGAGTTTTATTTTATAAATAACAAGCAAATAATATAAGGTGTGGGCGAAATATCCTTAAGATTGTTGAAAAAAATTGATGAATATGGAGAATAAAAGGTTTAGCTTGAGGCGTGTCAAGGACAATGTTCTTAAGGATATTTCGCCCATACCGAGATAAACAATATTAGGCGTATCCCAGGATTCAACAAACTCTTCTAGTATAATTAGGAACAGAAACAACAAAGATTTATAAGAAGAAAACTCAGCACTAAAGAAAAGTGAAGAAAAGTTTTTAACTTTTTGCACCCCACTAAAAGATAGAAAATAAAAAAAAAAAAAAAAAAAATATATATATATATATATATATATATATATATATATATATATATATATATATATATATATATATATATAAAATCCAAACCAAATGGACTTTCTGATTGGAAACGTGCAAAGCCATAATAGCTTTTCAAAGCAAAATGACTGTTACATAGAAACAGATGTTTTCATTTGAGAATTTAAATATTTTGAAGGGAAAATACCTTAGTACCCCCCTAAACTATGTGAGATTTATTACTTTCCTCTCTAAACTATCTCTGGTTCGAATTACCCCCCTCAACTTGGCCTTTTGAGAATAATTACCCCTAAATGCTTATGTGGCAAAAAGTGTGGGTACACTCACCTGCCATGTGAATTTTTCTGTCCATGTGGCATTTTCGTGAATTTTTTTTCTTTTTAAGAATATTATTTTTTAGATAATTTTTTTAAATATAATTTATAATAAAAGTTGGACAGACGACATTAGTTATGCTAAATATTTTTATTTGTACAAAAATAATAAAATTTTAGTTAATCTTTTTTTGAATATTACTTGAAAATAAAAATTTATACAATTGAAATAAATAGTCAAGACATCTAAAAAGTTATAAAAAATACATAGTTGAAATAAATAATCATTGAATCAAAGAAGAAATAAAAAGAGTGTACAATTGCACTTGTAATTTCTTGTAATTGTATACTCTTTTTATTTATTCTTTTGCGATGCAATGACTATTTATTTCAACTGTGTATTTTTACTTTTTTTAGGTAAAATCCGTAAAACAAAATTGGAGCACTGTAATTTAGAGATATATAAAAAATTATAGCCAAAATAATTAATTTCAAACTATATTTTATAAATTTTTAGATGCATTGACTATTTATTTTAATTGTATAAATCTTTATTTTCAGGTCAAATTCAAAAAAGATTAACTAAAATTTTATTATTTTTGTACAAATAAAAATATTTAGCATAACTAATGTTGTTCTGTCCAACTTTTATTATAAATTGTATTTAAAAAATTATCTAAAAAATAATATTCTTAAAAAGAAAAAAAATTCACGAAAATGCCACATGGACAGAAAAATCCATATGGCAGGTGAGTGTACCCACACTTTTTGCCACATAAGCATTTAGGGAGGTAATTATTCTCAAAAGGCCAAGTTGAGGGGGGTAATTCGAACCAGAGATAGTTTAGGGAGGAAAGTAATAATTCTCACATAGTTTAGGGGGTACTAAGGTATTTTCCCTATTTTGAAACATCAATACCATTATATAAAGACTAATTAGTCAGTTACTAATGGTCAGTCTACAATTCACTAAATAACGTCCAAAAAGTCATTAAGGCTTTAATAACAAAAAGTAAAACCATTTAAGGCTACAAAATGACAAACACTCAAATCTCATGTTTACATAGAGGTATTCAAAATCAATTTTAATATTTCAAATATATTGTACAATTTGTTACAAATAATAAGAGTAATTTATATAATAAAGAGCAATTAATATTATATTAAGGAATGAACATAGACATTGATTTGAATATCTCTTCCTGAGATATTAAAAATATTATTCTATCAAATTCTAATGTCTAGTCTTTCACATTGGCAACAAGGTTCACTTGGGAAACAACTGCAACAATTATGTCATCCGCTTTGGCTTCAGTTAAATTTACTTTAGCCTTGGCGCGATCGTCATTCCCAGCCCCCTTCCGGCATTGAGCATCATGCTTGTTAGTTCTGGTGCTCCGGATAATCTTTGGGGTGAAGCCATTTTATCTGCTTGCCATTTACAAAATAGAATTTCTTATAAGAAAACGGGTAAAACTCCTTATGAGTTGTGGAAAGGGTATCCACCTAATTTGAAATATTTGAAAGTGTGAGGGTACCTTGCGAAAATTAATGTTGCCTGATCCTAAGAAAAGAAAAATAGGTTCTAAAACATCTGATTGTATGTTTATCGGGTATGCTGAAAGCAGTGCAGCATATAAATTTTTAGTAGTCAAAAGTGATGTACTTAAAAATAATACTATTGTTGAAACAAAAAACTGATTTTGAATACCTATATGAGATTTGAATGTTTGACATTTTATAGCCTTAAATAGTTTTACGTTTTGTTATTAAAGCATTAATAACTTTTTAGACGTTATTCAAACAATAGTATGACTATTTAGTCTTTGTATTGACGTTTCAAAACGTAATAATTCTTACGTCTGTTTCACTGTAACAATTATTTTACTTTGAAAAAGCCATATTCCAATTAGAGAGTCCATTTCATTTTGGACTATATGTGTGTGTCTTACTGTATTCAGAAGGATATAGAGTGAAAAAAATAAAGCTAAAAACTTTTCTTTCATTTTCTTTATACTAGATTTTGTTTTCGTTAAACTTTGTTGTTTCTATTCTTAGTTATACTAGAAGCGTTTGTTGAATCATGGAGGATACGTTTAATATTATTCATCTTGATGTAGGCAAAATATCCTTAAAATTGTTGTAAAAAATTATAGATATTGAATTATGGAGAATAAATGATTTAACTTGATGCTAACGTTCTGTTACAAAACAAAACATCTCAATATTGAATATTAGTAAATGCCATTAAGGTTATTTAATTTTCTTAGTAGTTTTGAACAATATTTCAAAATCATATTTTCACAAAATAAATATGAAGAGAATAAATCAAATTGATTAGTATAATAAAGATCATTAATATTATATTAAGAGAATGAACCAAGACATTAATTTGAATATTTCTTTTTGAGTTAGCAAATTATTTTCCAACATGGTAGAGGTGGTTAATAAACAGGGGCACAATTACAGGCTTGAGTATTGGTTCGGCAAAACCTATTAGCTTTGATACTAATCATATATTTGCATTAAAAATATATAAATAAGTTATCCAAAACCCTAAGATGCTTTTTCGAAAATTTAGAACCCATAAACTCCAAATCGTAACTTTATCCCTATTAATGGTTGTAAATAGTAGCAGAGAAATTTGGCGGTAGTCATTGGTGGTGAAGGCGGTTAGCAACGGTAATAAAGGCCAGACGGTGTTAGTAAATATAGCAATGAGTATTACGGTCCTCTTAATGATTTTTAGATTGAGTGAATACCCTAAAAAAATCTTAAACTATCATATTTTTTCCAGTTATATACTCAAACTTTTTGGTGTCCCCAAAATCCCCCACTTAACTATACCTACTATATATTAAAAAGAAAACCTCATTAATTTTTAAAAGAAATATGTAAGGTAACTCGCCAAAAAGACGTATAGGAAATGAAATTATACATACAAATGGCTCCAATTGGTGATCTATAATAGTTAATTACTGTTACCCTTTTTTTTTAAAAAAAAAAATTGTATTTTTCCTATAGTATCTTCGTATTCTAGCCTTCATGATCATTTTTTATATTTTCTTCTTCCTTTCTTTTTATGTGTTTCATCTGAATTTCTTTTTCTTCTAAAATTATTTTTCTTCTTCATTTAGGTTTTTTCTTTCAACCAACCCTAATTTTTTATCCCATATCTCGTATTAAACTAAAATTCTCGGTGAAAACTAAGATTAATGGAAAAAATCCAATGTTAATCAAAGTTTAATGGTAAAAATTTCGATTGAGACATGGTGCAGTCATTATCGGAGAAAAAAGAAGAGGTTTTTCTTTTTTAACAAATGATCATCTGTCTATCCTGTCATTCCTTTCTTTGATTGTTAACCCTCCAAACTTTCACCTGTTTAATTTTTTTATTATTATTAGTTAAAATTATTAATTAAATAGATATATAGGCTGAGTAAATTGAAGGGTGTATTGTGATGACCCGACCCGTCATCATGTGAGTTATCACCATGTTACCCCCGTTATATTCTTGTTGATGTTGTAATATGCATGTTGGGTGAGTTTGAGTCAATCCGGGTTGAGTTTGATTGAAATTGAGACAGAAAGTCTCTTAGAAGAAGGAATAGTTGGAAAAAGTCAACTGGACGTTGACTATTTAGTTAGAGGACTCGGAACCGGATTCGGATAATTCGGTTAGTTCCGGGAGGTGATTTGTGACTTAGGGGAACAATCGGAATTGAATTTGGAGGTCCGGTGTAGAAATAGGCTTGAATTGGCTAAGGTTGAATTTTGGCGAAATCCGGACGGTAGGTGAGATTTTTATCCGGGAGTCGGAATGGAATTTCGACAGTTGCAGTAGTTCCGTTAGGTGATTTTGGATGTGCCTGCAAAATTTCAGGTCATTCGGAGGTCGTTTGGTCGGGTTTTTAATCGAATAAGAATTTGGAAAGTTATAGTTAAACTTAAGCTTGAATTTGCTGAAAACGGACGATTTTGATGTTAACTATAGTGATTTAATGATTCGAGCAAGTTGGAATGAGGCAATAGATCATGTCTGTATATTTGGTTGAGGTCTCGGGGGTCTCGGGTGTGTTTCGGATGTCCAACGGGTCATTTTTGGAAGATTTTTGCAGCTTTGAGCGTAAATGTAATGATCCAAAGGTCTATTTTTAGTTCTAGAGATCCAAATTTAACTTCGAGACTTCGAGAATTTAAATCATGAATTATAGGACTGATCTGGAAACTTTGGTTTAATTTCATCAAGTCGCGATTGGGTTTTTGACGCGATATGTGAGTTAATTGTTTAACGAGCGAAATTGGTATTGAACTAAGCAAACGAGCTCCAAATTCAGTTTTGTTTGAACTACTATCTCCGTATCGAAATTACGGAGCCAAAGGAAAAAGAATCGTCTAATTTCGAGTTCGTATGATGGATTTAGAGCCATTTTAGTAAAAACTGACTGTGCTGCAATTTAGATAAAAAGCTGCTGTAATGAACAATACCCGTGAATAGTACCCCGTAAATAGTACATTGTGAACAGTACCGCCGTGAACAGTACCTTGTGAACAGTAACACGGGTGAACAGTATTTTGTTAAAAAAAATCTGAACAGAATTTTCATCCGCGACTCATTAATTGAAAACCTCCATTGTTGAGTCTTGGAGAGCAAAAGTGAAGGGAAATTGCTGGGATTTCACCGGGTTATCATTGGAGGTAAGTTTTATGGTTAATATATGTGTTTTTATCTTAGAATCCTTCTTTATTTCACCGAAATTGGATCAAATTGTGGGGAAATTTAGCCTAGGCGAGGGCTTTGGTAAAATACCGATTTGAGAGGGCAAATGGAGTCCGAATTTGGTAAATTTTATATGCCTAGACTCGTATTGAGACGAGGGTTCCGAATATGTAACTTTTATAATTTTTCGAGAAGCGTGCCAAAAGTCGGGTTTTGACAACTTTGTGGGTTTTGATGCAATTTGGGTTATTTCGAACGGGTAACGTGAATTTAGCATATATTGATGTATTATCATTGATTTTGAGAAGATTTGGCAACCGAGGAGATTGATTTGCGAGGCAAGCGCAAGGCGGACCGAGGCTTCTACCGGTTCGAGGTGAGTGGTAGTAGTAAACAATGTACTGAGGGTTTGAAACCCCGTACTAGCACTTCACAATGCTATATTGAGATGAGACACGCATTCTCTGACGGGCGTAGTGACATTGTGATTGGGGGTTCGGACTTAGTCCTTCCCGACTAATAGTATACTGTGTGTTATGACTGATAATAAGTTTATAACTGTGCAATTGGGCTGATAGCCATGTTTGGGGCCTTGTGCCGATCTGTAGAGCATTAGGAAACCTATAGAGCTAGGTGACCCTTATATCGTGTTGGAAACATACACTCAGCCATAGCTCTAGCTGTATAGTATAATATGAGCCCGTACTAGATGTGTACATCGAGAGAGATTATCTAGGGTGGAATTCCCTGTTCTAGTTGAGCGGGCCCGAAAGGCCAAGTCTATACCGATCGAGATGAGATAGGTCGAGACCCACTATGAGATGTTATATTGGGCCGAAAGGCCAAGTCTATATTGACGAGACAGGTCAAAGACCCACTACGAGATGTTATATTGGGCCCGAAAGGCCAAGTCTATATCGACCGAGACAGGGTCGGGGACCCACCGTGATATATTATATTGGGCCTGAGAGGCCAAGTATATACCGACTAGGATAGGGTCGAGGACCCATTATGAGGTATTATATATATATATACCTATATTGGATCGGGCCGCACGCCGCAGCAGTATATATATTGGATCGGACCGCACGCCGCAGTAATACATGTAATATACATGTAATATACACGCGGGACGGACTGCACGCCGCAGTATTATTGCGCTCGGGCCGTAGGAGCCCCTTCGGAGTCCGAGTCCGCACACATTCTCAGTGAGCGCTGGTGTATATTATGGGATCGGGCTGCGCGCCGCAGCCGTATAAATATATATACATATATATATTGGATCGGATCGCACGCCGCAGAATACATGCGTGGATCGGGCCGCACGCCGCGACATCATAGCGCTTGGGCCTGGGAGCCCCTCCGAAGTCCGTATACACCCCCGACGAGCGCCGTCGACGTTAACTGGAGCGGGCCGCGCGCCGCGCGCGTATATGTATCGGAGCCGGCTGCGCGCCGCCGCGGTATATGTATCGGAGCGCGGCCGCGCGCCGCAGCATTATACTTATTCATATTCATATATATACCGAAATATTTATATGTTATAGACAGGATGTATATGTCTCCATATATTGTGATGGATGTATACCGTAGTGGTACGAGCGAGGATGTGGTCAGCGTGGGACCTAGATGAGATAGATGTGGACCGGAGATCAGAGTACTCATTATAGTGATGACTAACCTGTGGGGGTTGCCTTAGAACCGTTTAGTGATAGTACAGAAGTGCTTACTTTCAGTTATTGTTTATTATTATTACTCACCGAGTCGAAATATACTCACCCCACTCCCCTGCACTTTCTGTGCAGATATACAGGTTCATGAGGGCAGTTGAGCTATCGCAACTGCTTTATTATCCCCATTCTGCGGAGACTTCGAGGTAGCTGCCGACGTCCGCAGTACCTGACCTCTTCTTCTTTATCATTTTGTTGTCTCCATTGTGCTTAGACTTGATTGTGTAGTAGATCTCATTTGTAGAGGCTCAGACTTGTGACACCACGATTTGGTTGGGACTGTGTTCTTGTATTTCATTTCTACACTTCTTGATTTGTTATGAAAACAGGCTAATCACGCCGATTAATTAGTATGAATTATACTTGGCTGGTAGTTGTTAATTGGTCGGGCTGGCCTAGCAGTGTGCTGGGCACCATCACGACCGGGTTTGGGGTCGTGACAAGTCTGTATTAGAGCATAGGTTACTAGGCCTCATGAGTCCTGAGCTGGTTGGTAGAGTCTTGTGGATCGGTACGGGGATGCCTGTACTTATCCTCGGGAGGCTGCAAACCTTTAGGAAAGTTTCAAATTCTTGGAATTCTCATCGTGCGTGTTTTATTCAGCTTGAGATGTAATTCTTGAAATTCCTCTTGCACATTGATGCGCGCACTCGAGTGCTTAGTGATAAATTTGCCTTGATGGCTTATGATTTCTCGATTAAGGGGCGAGATGTAATCTCCGTAAGTTTTATGTTGGGCCGGTCTGAAGGACTTGAGGCCGAATCTTTGCCTATGGCTTGAGCACCGAGGTGCTAATTTTACGAGCTGGTATTATGAACTTATATGTTCAGTATTGTCCCTAATCGTGGGAATGGCGGCTAGATAGCTATGTAATGAGTATGTTGGTACTGTGTAATGTCTATGGCAATGGAAGGTATACATAAATATTAAGGAAAGAAAATGTTCTTACTTGGTGGAATAGCCCAGATAATGGAGGGTTGAAATGTATTTTCTATGTGTTATGATTCAAATAGGTGAAACGCATGTCCACGTATCAATTTTGATAATATAATACAGGTGGTATTGAGATTAATATTGTTGATATACATTGTGATGCTTTGTCAATTTGTGGACGTGTCGTTAGCATGATTTTGGTGGTTCTCTGGCAGGTGGATAGGCCCAATTACAAAGGAAACTTTGCCGAAATTTTTGAAAATTTTGGGACTTAAAAAAAAAAGATGTTGTCGCCTAAGGAATGGGCTTAGCTGTTGCGTGTGAATGAATACGAGAATTGCAAAAGAGTTAAGATTTCCGATGATTCGAGTCTCCGCCAAAGTTTGTAAATAGCTCGAGTTTAATCTCACTGTAACATTGGAGCATCAATTGAGTAAAAGTGCTATGAGTGGCTAAAAGTGCTTTGATGTATGGCTACGAGCCAAGTTGGGGAGGTTGTTATTGACTAACTGATTGCACTATTATGTGCTATGACGGTTCCGTCCCCAAGCATGTTGGGAAAAATTCTGACGAAGGTTATGGTGCTTCGTAGATATGAGAAAATATTAGGAGGTTTTGAGTGGCTATTGCTAAAGAATGTTTGATGTATAGAAAAGAAATATAGTTAATTGTATCCGTATGTAATCATGTTCTGCGGTGTCAGAGTTCTATTAAGGCCCGAGTGGTTCTGTTCAATAAGGCGGTTGAATTATAACTGGTTAAGGGTGAATGACGCTCGAGAATAGCCTTGCGGTGTTCAAGATTTACGCTTGCAACAGTCGGGTGCCTTAAGACTGTGTACGTGGCTAAAGACCGTGGTTTCGTTAGAAGAAATCAAGACTTTTGTTATGTTATGGGGATGATGAGATTCTTTGTATCCGTATAGAAAGGTAATGATAACAAATTCAAATCGCAGGAAGTTCTTCAAAACAAAGTATTGTAGAATGTGGTATTTCTGGGAAACAATTGAGAGAGTATTCAGTGGCCTATGGTTCTTAGACCGTATGGTCTTATGTACGAGTCTTGTGTGGTAACATGGGTTGAGGCATTGTGGTGCTGCAGTAAAGATTAGTATTAAATTAAAGATGAATCAGAAAGGAAATTGGGTAAATGGATCAACTTGTTAATAAACCGAAACGATATGATAAGGAATACGATTAATTCCTGGTATATGTTTGAAGTAATGAGTCTCGCCGATATTGTGCAATAAAGCTTTTGAGTATTGGCAGTTGTGTAACTCGGTATGGGTATAAGGACTCAGTTCCGGCAATTTAACTTATGCAATGTAATTGGGAGAAAGGGTTTGTGATGTGTTTTACCGTGGTTTGAAAATGAGTGTATTTCTTGTTGGTATGTAAAGCTTGGAATGTGTAATGAGTTTTCTCTATATGGGATCATGAAAGTCCTTGACTAGTTGAGTGCGCCGATGTTTGCGGCGTAGGGAAAGGGATATGAATTTTCCCTGTTGTTTTAGTGTGGTATGGTATATGCGATGTGTTATGGAAAGTTGATAACGGCATGTTCAAGGTTTTGAGATGAATTCATTATATGGGAAGTCATTAAAACCCTCAAGCAGCATGGGCAGCTGCAGATAATCTGAGAATTAATCTTCCTGGTGATTTAGGAGAATGGTACTGCTATGCTAGTATTTCGGCAGAGTATATGGTGCAAATGGACAAGGTAATGTAAATTGATAATATCTAGTGGTATGGTGGTATTTTCTCGTTGGATCGACCGTAATAATTGAGTCGTTGATGACATAGTGAAATTTATGAATGGCTTTCGTGGTATGAATGGATGCTTGAGGTGCGTTATGTAATCGTACGGTGAAGTACGGAATCAGGCATAGTGATTCCTGTGTTATGTATGTGTTGGAGACTAGAAGTTCTCGTAACCCGCCTACGCAGCGGTGGTATATCGTGTGTATCGGCACAGCTTAGCGGTTATCGGAAATTGGAAGCCCTAGTGGCTATCTCGTCACTTGATATGACGAATTTGAATAATGATATATGATTGCAGGCTGGTTGTCATAAGTCAGACTGTCTAGACTAATGTGATATGGACTATGTCAGAAACATGTCGCAAACTGCATGGCAGAGCGCATCAGATCATGCTCCAGTAGGGTGGATGTACCCTAGAGCCGGCGGACGGTTGGTAGGTATTGCTTTGCCAGTTGGGCCTTCGTGGCGGATGTCAGTGTAGAGGTATCTACCATTGATTCAGTTCCGGTATTGAGGAACTTTGTCGGATGAGTTTCATGTGACCGAGCTCGAGGCTATATATACATGTTTGTTGCAATGAGCAACTTGAGTCGATGTGCATTCCCTTTTGCTAGATTTATGCGTGGATCGGGTGGCACGCCGCCACATGTATAGTATTTGGATCGGGTGGCACGCCGCCACATGTATGGTATCTGGATCGGGTGGCACGCCGCCACAGGATGCTATTAGAACGGGTTGCGCGCCGCAACAGTGTGATGTGGGAAATATAGCTTCCTATATGTACCTTGTATACAATACTTCCTCTCTTCTGAGGAATAGTCCGTATTGGGTATCGCTCGGGGAATAGCACATCGGTTGTGTCCATTCAGGATTTGATAACATATACTAAATGTATCATCGCGTGTGATTGATTGCTTGAGTTCAGACCTATATGTGTGTGGCTGACCGTTTTGAGCATTGCGAGTTGAGGTGCTTCATGGGTAATAGTGTTTGGATAGAATCATGAGTTGTGGCAAGGCCACGTGATGTTATGACCTTTCGAGGAGGATTCGGTTACCCTATTTCTATGTTGTGAGATGGGATCTCAGTTCTGTGTTGTGATGGTACGGAGGAATTGGAATTACCGCTCTTCAGTGCGAGTCGCTTGTCATGATTCGAGTGTGTTCAGATCGTTCTTATTGGAGCCTGTGTTGTGCTCGTTGTGGCCTAGGCCGATGCTGAGGTGTCATGTCACCAGTGTGGTGTGTTATAACCGAAATGATCATTCGAGTCATTAATGAGAGCGAGCATATATGATTTCAGCTCGTTAGAAAGGTAATATCGAGGTTTGGCTCCGAAACTTATTGTGGTATCGGTTTTAAAAGGGAAATAGATTCACGAATGGTTGACCCGAGAGATGGGTTCGGTATATCGCGTGCTTCAGTTGCCGTGGGCAGGATATGAAGGTGTTGGAATAAGACTCTATCTAATGAGAAAGGTTCTTTCTGCTAGTATTTGGTTATTGTGGCTAGTTGTCGTGATTAGAGACTATCGTATCGAGTGATTGGGTTGTTTGATACATCATATGATCTCACCCGGAGTGGTGAGTTGGCTATTACAGTTGGATCATGTGTACTCTGAGTATAGATGTGGGATTGAGACTGGTATATGATTTCGGAAAGTGCAATGTGGTTTATGGTTCAGTTAGACTGTGGAAATTCAGCTATACTATGTTATCAGACTTATGAAAGATAGGGTGAAGTGGTATCGCCCCGAATATATGCTTGGTAAGGTCATTCGGCTATTGGGTCACTTCCAGTAGACCTCTCGGTCCGCTCGAGGACGAGCGTTTGCTTAAGTTGGGGAGAATGTGATGACCCGGCCCGTCATCATGTGAGTTATCACCCCGTTACCCCCGTTATATGCTTGTTGATGTTGTAATATGCATGTTGGGTGAGTTTGAGTCAATCCGGGTTGAGTTTGATTGAAATTGAGACAGAAAGTCTCTTAGAAGAAGGAATAGTTGGGAAAAGTCAACTGGATGTTGACTATTTAGTTAGAGGGCTCGGAATCGGATTCTGATGATTCGGTTAGTTCCGGGAGGTGATTTGTGACTTAGGGGAACAATCGGAATTGAATTTGGAGGTCCGGTGTAGAAATAGGCTTGAATTGGCTAAGGTTGAATTTTGGCGAAATCCGGACGGTAGGTGAGATTTTGATCCGGGAGTCGGAATGGAATTCCGACAGTTGCAGTAGCTTCGTTAGGTGATTTTGGATGTGCCTGCAAAATTTCAGGTCATTCGGAGGTCGTTTGGTCGGGTTTTAATCGAATAAAAATTTGGAAAGTTATAGTTAAACTTAAGCTTGAATTTGCTGAAAACGGACGATTTTGATGTTAACTATAGTGATTTAATGATTCGAGCAAGTTGGAATGAGGTAATAGATCATGTCTGTATATTTGGTTGAGGTCTCGGGGGTCTCGGGTGTGTTTCGGATGTCCAACGGGTCATTTTTGGAAGATTTTTGCAGCTTTGAGCGTAAATGTAATGATCCAAAGGTCTATTTTTAGTTCTAGAGATCCAAATTTAACTTCGAGACTTCGAGAATTTAAATCATGAATTATAGGACTGATCTGGAAACTTTGGTTTAATTTCATCAAGTCACGATTGGGTTTTTGACGCGATATGTGAGTTAATTGTTTAACGAGCGAAATTTGTATTGAACTAAGCAAACGAGCTCCAAATTCAGTTTTGTTTGAACTACTAGATCCGTATCAAAATTACGGAGCCAAAGGAAAAAGAATCGTCTAATTTCGAGTTCGTATAATGGATTTAGAGCCATTTTAGTAAAAACTGACTGTGCTGCAATTTAGATAAAAAGCTGCTGCAATGAACAGTACCCATGAATAGTACCTCGTAAATAGTACATTGTGATCAGTACCGCCGTGAACAGTACCTTGTGAACAGTAACACGGGTGAACAGTATTTTGTTAAAAAAAATCTGAACAGAATTTTCATCCGCGACTCATTAATTGAAAACCTCCATTGTTGAGTCTTGGAGAGCAAAAGTGAAGGGAAATTGCTGGGATTTCACCGGGTTATCATTGGAGGTAAGTTTTATGGTTAATATATGTGTTTTTATCTTAGAATCCTTCTTTATTTCACCGAAATTGGATCAAATTGTGGGGAAATTTAGCCTAGGCCAGGGCTTTGGTAAAATACCGATTTGAGCGGGCAAATGGAGTCCGAATTTGGTAAATTTTATATGCCTAGACTCGTATTGAGACGAGGGTTCCGAATATGTAACTTTTATAATTTTTCGAGAAGCGTACCAAAAGTCGGGTTTTGACAACTTTGTGGGTTTTGATGCAATTTGGGTTATTTCGAATGGGTTACGTGAATTTAGCATATATTGATGTATTATCATTGATTTTGAGCAGATTTGGCAACCGAGGAGATTGATTTGCGAGGCAAGCGCAAGGCGGACCGAGGCTTCTACCGGTTCGAGGTGAGTGGTAGTAGTAAACAATGTACTGAGGGTTTGAAACCCCGTACTAGCACTTCACAGTGCTATATTGAGACGAGACACGCGTTCTATGACGGGCGTGGTGACATTGTGATTGGGGGTTCGGACTTAGTCCTTCCCGACTAATAGTATACTGTGTGTTATGACTGATAATAAGTTTATAACTGTGCAATTAGGCTGATAGCCATGTTTGGGGCCTTGTGCCGATCTGTAGAGCATTAGGGAACCTATAGAGCTAGGTGACCCTTATATCGTGTTGGAAACATACACTCAGCCGTAGCTATGAGCCGTACTAGATGTATACATTTAGAGAGATTATCTAGGGTGGAATTCCCTGTTCTAGGTGAGCGGGCCTGAAAGGCCAAGTCTATACCGATTAAGATGAGATAGGGTCAAGGACCCACTATGAGATGTTATATTGGGCCTAAAAGGCCAAGTCTATACCGATTGAGATGAGATAGGGTCAAAGACCCACTATGAGATGTTATATTGGGCCCGAAAGGCCAAGTCTATATTGACTGAGACAGGGTCAAGGACCCACTGTGATATATTATATTGGGCCTGAGAGGCCAAGTATATATTGACTGGGATAGGGTCGAGGACCCATTATGAGGTAGTATATATATATATATACCTACATTGGATCGGGCTGCACGCCGCAGCAGTATATATGTTGGATCGTACTGCACGCCGCAGTAATATACATGTGATATACATGTAATATACATGTGGGACGGACTGCACGCCGCAGCATTATTGCGCTTGGGCTGTAGGAGCCCCTTCGGAGTCTGAGTCTGCACACATTCCAGTGAGCGCTGGTATATTATGGGATCGGGCTGCACGCCGCAGCAGTATAATTATATATGTATATATATATATATATTGGATCGGACTGCACGCCGCAGTGATATATGGTGGACCTGGCTGCACGTCATAGCACCATAGCGCTTGGGCCTAGGGAGCCCTTCCGAAGTCTGTATACACCCCCAGTGAGCGCCGTCGACGTTAAACGGAGCGGGCCGCGCGCCGCAGCGGTATATGTATTGGAGCGGGCTGCGCGCCGCAGCGGTATATGTATTGGAGCGGGCTGCGCGCCGCAGCATTATACTTATTCATATTCATATATATACCAAAATATTTATATGTTATAGACAGATGTATATGTCTCCATATATTGAGATGGCTGTATACCGTAGTGGTACGAGCGAGGATGTGGTCAGTGTGGGACCTAGATGAGATAGATGTGGACCGGAGATCAGAGTACTCATTATAGTGATGTCTAACCTGTGAGGGTTGCCTTAGAACTGTTTAGTGATAGTACATGAGTTCTTATTTTCAGTTATTATTTATTATTGTTACTCACCGAGTTGAAATATACTCACCCCACTCCCCTGCACTTTTTGTGCAGATATACAGGTTCAGGAGGGCAGTTGAGCTATCGCAACTGCTTTATTATCCCCATTCTGTGGAGACTTCGAGGTAGCTGCCGACGTCCGCAGTACCTGACCTCTTTCTTTTTATCATTTTGTCGTCCCCATTCTGGTTAGACTTGATTGTGTAGTAGATCTCATTTGTAGAGGCTCGGACTTGTGACACCACGATTTGGT
This sequence comes from Nicotiana noctiflora, assembly GCA_032618575.1. Lineage (NCBI taxonomy): Eukaryota > Viridiplantae > Streptophyta > Magnoliopsida > Solanales > Solanaceae > Nicotiana > Nicotiana noctiflora. The sequence continues at coordinate 3,417 of JASVEL010008188.1, read as the reverse complement.
TGGGACTGTGTTCTTGTATTTCATTTCTACACTTCTTGATTTATTATGAAAACCGGCTAATCACGCCGATTAATTAGTATGAATTATACTTGGCTGGTAATTGGATAAGATGGTCGAGCTTGCCTAGCAATGTGTTGGGCGCCATCACGACCGGGGTTTGGGGTCGTGACATGTATCATACTCACCACAAAAAAATCGACGAGGATTTTTAATACGAATAGTTTAAGTAGGTAACTGACAAAAACATGATAGTTTAAGGAGGTTTTAAGGTATTCACTCTTTTTGATTCTATATACTTCATCTATTCACTTTTACTTGTACAATTTTGGCTTTGCACTTTCTTTAAGAAAAAATAAATGAAGTGTATTTTATAATTTTATCCATAATAATGTTAGTATGTACAAAAGTCTTGGAAAATAAGTAGTTAATGATAAGGGTAAAACAGAAAGAAAAAATTGTCTTTTTATACCTCTCTACTTTCAAATATTATTTACTTGTACCCTTCATTATATTATTGGGCTATCCATACCCCTATCGTCATACTAATGAGTTATCTATACCGCTATTGTCATACTTTGAAATAACAATACCCCTACTTTTGGATGGAGTGCCACGTGGCAGCATCAGATTAAAACGACCTATTTTTTTATTTTTACCCGACACATTTTTAAAAAAACCACAACCCCACCCCTATTTTCATTTTCTCAAATTTTTTTAAATATTTCATTTATTAAAAAACGAAATATTATATTAAAATACAAAAAAATAATTTTTTCTATTTTTACCAACAAACAAATCAGCTTTTACAGAAGAAAAATTCTTTTAAACAATAAAAAAAAATATTTTTCAAAAACGAAAATATTTTTAAAAAATATAAAAACTGAAAAAAAAAATTAGTTTTAAAAAGATATTTTTGTTTTTTAAAAACTGAAAAAAGAATTCCAAAAAAATATTTTCGTTTTTGAAAAATCTTTCTTTTTTTCAGTTTTTAAAGATTTTCTTTTTGTAAAAATTGAAAAAAAAAATTGGTATAAATTGATTTTTTTAAATAGAAAACAAATTGTTTAACAAAATATTTTCGTTTTTGAAAATATTTTTTTACATTTTTAAAAGAATTTTGTTTTGTAAAAACTGAAAAAATAAATTTGTAAAAAGAATTTATTTTTTTGTTTTTTAATATAATACTTTCATTTTTTAAAAACTGAAATATTAAAAAAAAAACTGAAAAAATGAAAAAGGGGTCGGGTTGTGGGTTTTTCTCAAAAAAACGGGCGGGTAAAAATAAAAAAAATGGGTCGTTTTAATCTGGTGCTGCCACATGGCACTCCATCCAGAAATAGGGATATTTTTGTTTCAAAGTATGACAATAGGAGTATAGATAACTCAATAGTATGACGGTAGGGGTATGGATAACCCAATAGTATAATGAAGGGTACAAGTAAATAATATTTGAAAGTAAAGGGTTATATTTAGCCCTTTTCTGAAGTGAAAATACATTTTAGTTTAGGGACAAGTAAAAGTAAACGGAGAGAGCAAATCCGAAAGATCCGTACCTATTAGTAAGAGATAATAAATGGTTATGAAAGATAAAAATATTTAATGCACTCAATAGCTGAGACTTGAACAATTCAGATCCAACTCTGCATTGAGTTCAAAAAAATAGAACCTAAATAAATATAATCATCTGAAAAGATTTAAGGACCAGTTTGCCTGGTGTTCCAAATCTGCTTACTATCAAATTGCCTCTTTTAAGGTGGAGTTTTAAAGTAGGTCAACGACTGCACAGATTTCCGTTTGGTTATGCACTTCTGCTAAATGAAAAAGAAAAAGAAAATAAGTACTCTCTCCGATTTATATTAAGTGAGGTATAGTCTGTTCCAAAATAAATGACAAATTTTTAAATTTGAAAATTATTCAACTTTAAACTCCTTATTTTACCCTTAATGGAGGGAGTATAAAATTTTCGATCTCCTTGATCCTAGATAGTAGATCCTCAACCTCAAAGATCAAATCTAGATATGCAGGCAATAAATTATCGGATGACAAAGTGCTGTACCAGTAACGTATGTAGAGTCCAGAGCATCAAAGAGTCACGAACTCATTAGGCCACGCATAACAGACAAGAAAGAAATGTAGATATCTCAGACAATACCTGATATTTAAGTGGAGAATGGTAGATAGTCAGACTCATTCTCTATCGAGTTTCGAAACCGCGCCATTGGCCCTTGGGGATTTTTCCATTAGAAAAAAATGGATATGTTATTCTCTACTTTTGTATAAGGCTTGCATACTGGGGTTTTCCCACATTAATATACTTGTTTACCTTATAAAAAAAAAAGGAGAAAGAAAAACAGAAAGTTCTCTGCCATTAATAAATGAATAGTATATCATAATATTTTCAAAATTATGAATCTAGGAAAGGAGAAAAACTCGTCTACTGCTTACATTTTGTTAAGACGCTATTACTAACAGAACCTTTTCCTATCTCTTCTATGCTTTTGTACAACCAATTTCCTGGTGTCTCATTGAATCTGAAATGACTAGGAACCTTTTCTTATGTTACAATGAAAAGAATCAAATTTGAATCTACATACAAGAGTTGTAGTTTAGTAAAAAAAACTGTAAGCTTCCAATGTACAGTTTCCGTGGCATAATTGCTGTCAATGGTGAATGCCGAGACCATGGAAGACATTGTGCCAACGTCGAGTCCATCATGTTGGATCACAAATGCATACCTAAATTTGCATTATTAGACGCAGTCATGATCACCTGACAGCAACAAAATTCAAGTGATCCATTGGATGACCAACAGCTTGTTTGCGTCATCCAAAAGCCTGGACAACAATGAGTGGCAGCTTCCTCTCTGCAACGCATTTCCAGGTTCAAAAGAGCCTCGACGTTGGACTTCCTTTTCTGAATCCAGATAATGGTAGAGCACTATAATAGTGTCGGAGGCTTCTGGCCTGTATTTGAATGAGCGTCCTCATTCAACACTGTTAACCGACAGAGAAACCAAATGACACCAAAATTCCCTCAAGGAACACAACGAAATCATTCCTATTTACTCCACACCCTTCTTTGTTTTTAAATTAATTCCTTTTGCTTTCTCCATTTCAGCCTCCTTTTGAACTTTCTTCTTTTCCAATTCAGCCTGTTTCTTGTTCTCTTCGTGGGCTTTGCGGAACAACCTCACAAAATTTAAGAGCGTTGCCGCGACTGCACAGATTATCACCCAGATACCAATCAGAAAAGCATTAGCACCTAAAAATGTTAAACACTCACATGAACATACCAGTGACAACATTGAGGCACAAGAGACACTAAATGCAAATCAAATTGAAGTGCAGTGCACAACATAAACACACTTGTTGAGTAAATCTATCACATGTAATAATAAGCAGGTGGTACAACCTCCCT